>JAASLG010000359.1:0-25517 GCA_013365235.1 Cercospora sesami | reverse complement strand
AACGCATCGTCGGCTCTGCATCCGAGGATCTGGTTATCCATGGTAAAGTATATCTATGCCCTGTGGCGTTTGCTGGTCGGCACTAGCACCACTTCACTTTGCTTGAGCCAAGGCTTGGCACGGCAGGGCATCACCAGATCTCGTATACCAGATTCGTCTTCGTGGCTGAACGAATTACTCAGCCATTCAGATCGCACCAACACGGCATATGGTCGTTTTTCGGCAGGGAGACGACGGTGAAGGTGGTACATTGGCTGATGCATTGCCAACTTGACGACGCTTCGGAACACCCTGAACGGTGACAAACAGGCGTAGAACATAACAGTGGCCCCTCGCAGCCTTGGTCTTTGCGGCAACGAGTGAATGACCGCCTCCTGCGCCTACTCAATGTAATGAGACGTCAAGACAATCTGAGTTCTCCCAGCAGGGAGACCGGGCAACTACAGCTGATCATGGCTCCCCATGCTTGCTCAGCAATCAAGAGAAATCACCGCCAAAGATCTCGACCAAAAAATTTTCAGCAATCGTGCACGGAAACGCAGCGACATTCCCACTGTAGCAGTACAATTATTGATCCAAACTCTCACTACAGCCACAATCTTCGAGACCGAGATTACGACTGATAAGAAATCAATGACCACTTTGCGTGCGCACACCGTCTTGACCCCTGAAATTGGGAGCTCAACTTAACCTGAGCCCAGCAACACTATTTTTCGCAAAACCGACCATCACAAATGACACGAGTACGATGGCCACGCAGGGCAAGGCCACATCTACAGCTCTGAAGAAGCTGAAAACACAATGCCACAGTACTGCCGCAGCTTCTTCTTGAACCCTCAAAGCTCCATGGTTCCACCTACCACATGCACGCTGGACAGCACGGAGACCATTGTGGCGCATAGCAATGTGGAAACCAGCTATCGCACCAGCACCGCAACCTTGACAAGGCGCCGATATGTGATTGTAGTCCCTGTGACCGTCCACAAGCTTCTTGCCGGTAACCGGACGGCGACCCCGATGTGCTTTAGGCGATGGAATACTCAAATCCTATAGTTAAACCTCTCCCGGTCGCAGGCAACGGCGGGTCCGAGCCGCCCAGATCTTCGGCGTATGTCAATGCATCAATGGGAGCCAAGATGCGTCCCTGTGGAAGGACATTCGAGGCGACAGTGAAATGCTCACAGCCTGCCTGTCAACGTGGCAGCTATTCCTTCAACCTTACCGCCCTCCCCTACGAGTTTCCACGCCGACGAGGATTGGTGAGATAGTTTCGACCAAGGCAGTCTCTTGACTGATACCAAGCCGGCCCGGACTTTGAAAGCGCAGCTTCTCTGAGATTTTGGAGCTGGTGATGAGAAGAACTTGCCTGTTGTGACGACCAGGGAGATATAGAAGCCACCTTGACTTATTTGACCATTACGTCTTTCTAGGCAATGGCGTATTATTCTAGGACAAATGAGACTGAGACTGCTGGCACGATCCCGGCGCTGGCAGTGTCCCCGACGAGCCTCATGGAAAGCTCTTGCTCGAACAAATGTGTCGAGTTTGAAGAAATGCATCTGCATGTGGAGAGGCATCGAATGTATTCTACTCCTAGTCTGTTGTAACAGGACCATTGGACATCGCATTCCACTACTTGACTCTTCGCCTCCTCGTCTTTGCGAGCTCTACCATCAGGGATGCTTCGTGCATGTGCCTAATGCCAGATTGTGCCAGCCGATCGGGGAAATCCGAGCCGTCGTTTGTTAGCGCTGCAGATGCATACTGTACAGTAGCCGCATGATATGTGTTGCTGAAAGATCACTCATCATTATTATTGATCGTGCCTCGTGCAAGTCGGCATGGTACGAGACCGTACGGCTGCCTACTCCGTAGCTCTAGCCGAATTCCGTCACAGGCATGAAGGCAAATCGCTCCACGTGGCGGCCAAGAGTGTTGTCGAGAGGAAAGGGCGGCGCTGTGTAGCGAGTGGCTTTTCTCACTGCTTTCACCTCTGGTCCTCTGATCACCGCCGGTGGGACAAGAAAAAGCCCGCTCGTCTAATTATCTCCTTTTGCGACGACTCGATAGCTGTGACAAGGGACGGTCAGGCCGATAGCCTGGTTTTCGGCGTCTCGCCTCGTGGCTTAGATCGTACGTGCGTTTTGCGTGCAGCATCGTGTGCGCCATTTTCCACGTGGCGACAGCGTGCGCGTCCTCGCTACCGATATCAACTTGTCACGGCTGCATGACAACGTTTCTCTTGGGGTCAGGCCATATGGGTCGTTCGGTGTTGGCAGCGACTTGGTATCGGCTTGGAAGTTGAAGTTTGGGGAAAGTCTATTGGCTATGCCGTTGAAGCTCAAGTTACGCCTCGCCAAGAAGAGGCTTAGAGGCATTAGCACACTTGCTCAAAAGGGGAAGAAGCGAGGAGAATGTGGCTATCCTGGCGATTCTAAGCGCGGTGATAAACTTACTTCGGGAGCCGCGACACCACAGCATTGGTCGAGGGCGGATTTGGCGGCAGCCAAGGCTTGGAAGTGAAGCCACATTGATGTTTTGGCTGGTGGAGGCGAGGAAGGCGGATGCGTGTGTGCCACGTACAGGCGAGTCACCTCTGGTCAGAGCGCAGTCTGGTTGCGAAGGCCTTGTGTATGGCAACTATGTCGACCGCAGGTTTGGTGCACGGACGAGTCAATAATAGAAGAGCTTCCAGAACTGCTTTGCGGCAAACGCGATGCTGATCTTGTGCAGATCTTACCGCAAAGAGGCCTGCTGCGGAAGTAATGGACGTCTTTCCAACATACCAGCGTTTGGGATCTTTCCTGTTCGGGTGTGCGCAGCCAGATCCGTCTTGGAAAGGAAGCGAGATGGCCCACAGGCTCCGAATCGTGCTCCAGGTCGGCTCGGCAGGGAATTCCTGCACTGCACTGCAGGAGATGCTCCCAAGACAGACGACAAGACCTTGTTGCTTGGCATACCGGCGTCGAGGCATAGGTCTTTCGCTTTGTGTTTTCGGAAGCGAACACAAGTCAGCCATAACCGCAAGCTGTGCAAGCCACGCTGAGTAGGACAGCATGGCTACCACGTTGGGAAAGTGGACAATAAACGGTCAGCCTTGTGGCAGGTGTATAAAGAACACTGAAAGATCTGCTTTTCAGTTTCCTATCATCAACAACGCCGGCATAATCAGGCCTCCCAACAGCGACCGCTCGGATCAATCATTACTCAAGGCCTCATCCCATCTCAGTAACCATGAAGTTCACGATCCTTTCTCTCCTCCCAGCCCTCGCGCTCGCAACACCCGTCAGTCAGCCCAACGCAGAAGGATCCTGTCTGATCAACGGTGTTCGTGGCGCCGTTCGGGGAAACCTGGAAAACAGTGCGACAGTCCGCTTCGTGAACGAACGAGGCGTCAATACCGTGGAAGCCTGCCGAGCTCTGTGCCATTCTGCCGCCAACGCGCAATGCAAAGCATTCATCGTCGTAGACTCTGGAATGGGCACGTGCAAGTTGTACAACACCACTCTGTCCGTCAGACCAGACTCGACGTTCTCATCGACCTACTACCAGCTTCCTGCGGGTATTGTGGGCGGAACACCGCACAACAAGCCAGCTTGGTAAGTTGTGCTCTGCGCAGCAACGGCTCTGAATGCAGTTGCGACGGAAATGTTCTTGCAGTGGGTGAATGCATACTGATTCGATGTTTTCGCAGGCTCCCTGATGTTGATACCACCAAGACTAAAGGTGATTATGTCGGCTGCCGCGAGTATTGCTTGAAAGATCCGGTCTGCAAGGGCTTCGCGTTCAAGGAGCAGGGCAACTGCCGCAAATTCGGCGTGACCATCCAAGACAGAGTGGTGGCGGGCAGCGGACCTTATGAGCACCACAACGTGGATTGTCGCTTCGGCGACCTGCCACCCAGGACCTAGAACTTTGTCTCAGGGCGCTTGGAGTTGATTGAGAGTGTGCTTGAGATGCAGTCACGAAGAATGATCAACGGTGTACGGCCTCGACACGTAGACGTAGTGGAAATGAAACGCTTTGCCTAGCCACACATATGTTCGTTGCCTGGCGTGGATCGTAGTTGCGAACGCCGTTGGTGATGATAGCTCTCCCATGCCGAGCGTGACATTGCACAGAGCCTCGAATACCACGGCTGGCGTGCATTACCATTGACAATGAAGGTGGAGGAAGGGAAGGGAGAGGGCAAATGTGATTGATGCTGAAGGGGAGGAGTTCCACTCGGCAACTTCGGGCGGCCACGTGCCGAAGAGCCTCCAACGGGGCCCGAGCTTCGCTGCTCACGACCATCAGATCCGATCGTGTTTCAGCAGCGTGTTGCAGGGCAGACGAGTCGTCGTACAAATTATCGTCGCCATTGGGCAATCCGAGCACCCATACATATGTAGCTGGGTGTGCTGCAAGCTGCGCGGCACGTGTTGGAGAAAAGGAATTCCACGCCGGGTGCGTCGGCTCGCTCATGATCGCTGTCAATCAGCCGCGCATCATCTTGCAGCTCCTCGCAGTGAATGTGCACTGATCGATAGCACAACATCCATTTCTCTCTCCTTCCTGCACTCGACGGCCGCTCCACTCCCTCGCGGCACTGCCAGCACACACCGACCCCAATTCCGCCCTTCCTTCGCGCCCGCATTCCCGCCGTCTTGCCCGCTACCTGCATGCATACGTCCTCCCGCTCCGCCACGATTATCCCCGCGGACCACACGAGCACACGACCCACGAACACCGACACCGCATTTCACGACCTCACGAATTGATTGCCACGAGACTATGAACGCCGCAATCTTCACTATAGAGCGCGTCACTGAACTACGCGCGACCGAAGTGCACTGATGGACAGAGCGCATTCGTATTCGACATGCCTGTGCCGACCCTGTCCTTCTTGCTGGGGCTAGTAGTCGTCGGCTATCTCTTCACGTTTGTCGTCTTTGCCGTTCTGCGCATTGTCACTGGTGTCTCCATACAGCGGGTGGGTTATTCAGGCTTCCGACGCATCGCCTTCTCTCCGCGCAATGGCCTCAAGATCAACATTCGTGGCATCGGTCTGTCAGTTCACCGCCCGACCTTCGCCCTGCCAACATGGTGCAGCTTGGTCATTACGGAATTAGTGGTCACGGTAGATTTGAGAGCTTTGGACGAGGCTCGACGGAGGCATGGCGCCGAAGGAGAGAAGAAAGAACGGCCTAAGACGCCGGTAGACCAGCAGGATGCGGATGGGCATGGGAAGCTGTGGAGGCAGCTGACGGAAGTCAAAGAGAAGATCAAGAGGCTGCATCGACAAATTGGGTGGCTGAGGCTGTTCGATCTGATCGCAACAGCAGTAACGCTGAACGTCGTGGGAGTCGGATCTGTCCGGATGGAGCGCTTGACCATGTCGGTGGACACGAGATCGCAGACAGTAGACCGGAGCAGGCTATTCCAGCACCACAAGCACCGACCAGATACGCAATGTCCTGCTGAGTGGAAGGCGTTGATCAGGAGCGTGCTGTTCACTCCGGAAGGCCGAGACTCTACTGAGGTGCTCGACTACTGCACGGTGAACATACACGGCATGCTGCATCGAGACCGAGAAGGACTTCGTGATGCCTCTATCGCACTCAAGCTTGGCCGTGTAAATGTGCCGTACGACGACATCGAGCATGCCAAGCGGTTGGCTGATCTGCTTCGCGGCAGATATGCTCAACCACAAGGCGACAGGCGTGGCTCGAGTGATCATTTGGCAGCTGTTGTTGGTGAATTGGATGATCCTGGGAGTCGCGACAATCACATCGTTCGCGCTGTGTCCGATTCTCGAGCTTTCATCGCCTCCGTGCTTCGAGGGATCCAGGAAGTGCAGTTTGCCGTGGGTTTCGTCGGCCTGTCTAAGAAGTTGTCCATCAAAGCCCACGGCGACAGAAACGTCTATTTCAACTTCGCAATGAAGGAATTGGGCTTTGATATTCTGCGATTAGATCCTAAGAGTCCAGCGCACAGGATGTACTTCTCAACCAAGGATGTCGCACATCAAGGTCTCCTGACAGGCATCGCGATTGCTGCGGGCATTGACGATGGTCTCGAACACCCGGAACGCATGCTATATGTGCCCATGATCACTGCAACAGTCAAGACAACGCTCCCTTCGCGTACCATTCAAGCTACCAGAGATGACGGGCCTACTGATCGCAACACGAATATGCTTTATGCAAACTTTGTCTGCACCTCCCCTTCAGTGGATCTGGACCCGAAGCATTTGCCACTGGTCCGTGAGATATTGAAACGACGATCCAGACGCCCTCAACACGATCAACCTGCGTCGACACATCACCACATGATATCCCAGCTGTTGCCCAAGGCACATGTCAAGTTCTCCGTGCAGGAGCCAGTTCTTCGTATATCGCTACCTCCCATGGACAAAGCTAATGCCGAAGAGGGCGATTTTGACCTGCTGATATCCTCTGTATCCTCTGTTGCATGGGAATGCGAGTCATCACATGCGACCGATGGTCGCCTGCATTACAGCTTGAACTCCTACTATCGCCATTCCAGACACAAGCTATACTACCAGAGTGCCGCTGGAGACAGACACGATCTTCTGCAGAGCGACTTCGTGGAAGTACAGGTTGACGTCAATGCCATTCCAGACGTTTCGGTCATTGCTTCCGGGCGAGCACAATCCTACACTGTCTTCCTGGTCCGCCCGGACATATGCGAAGGCGTGCGTCAAGTCGTCCAACAACTACGGCGGAATGTACTCGCGAGCAATCCCGCTGGCAGCAAAGCACAAGCAAGCTTTCTGCGTCGGGCGCCAAACTGGCTCCAACAATTCAAATTCGAAGGTTCTGACTTTGGTTTGGAGCTTGCGGGAGTTGATGAGCAAGTCTCGAAGGATTCGCGTGGTTTTGGCTTACAGCTGGAGTCATGGGCTATAGAATACAAATCCCAACGAGACGATGCGTCGGTGACCTCAGACCCAACCGATCGTCGAAAATCAATCATTAGGACACCTAACAAGGACAGATCGGCCAAGCATGGCGAGCATCATTCACATCGCAAGCGCTATCACAGCTATGCTGACGGCCGCCGGCTCACGTTTCACATACAAAATCTCGAGGGTCTTATTGTCGACTCCATCGAAAACTCAGAATCCGAGTCTTTCCTATCGATACCGCGATTCGAGGTTGCCTTTTCTACATCGACGGATGCCCAGGGGCCCATATTCCATGTCAATTCTTTCGCAAAGAGTATCCTGTTGCAATACTCTCTATACAACCACTTCGCCATTGGCGTTGCTGCCACCGTGATTAAGAAGACTTTCTTGGATCGCGGGGAGGACAAGCCGCCCATCCCAGGTCTTAGTCGAGCACAGAGTGGAGGACTGTCTGTGGCTGACCCTCAACTTGTAGAGCTTGCCGGTCGCGAGATCACTGCGATCGATTTTAAAGCAAGCCTGCTTCAGATAAAAGCGAAGACACCCGCCGACCCCCCAATGATGTTACAAATCTGCTACCTTGAATGTGGCCGGCATCGATGGTCTTCGCCTTTCCTGCGCACTAAAAACGCACGGCTATATGTCAAGGCTCCCGCGACAAGGACTGCATGGAGTCGCGTCGTCAGCGTTAAGATACTTCGCCTCGACCTGCGCGATGTGCGGCGGAAAGTTGGCAAGAACACGTTAAGCGAGAAGTCCATCGATGTCGCATCCGAAGCCATCAGGATATCCATACCGCATTCACTTGAAGTCCACGCAATATTTGACAACATCACGAACATTGTGAAGACATCGAAGCAGATGCAACACCATTTCCGGACAGGCACGAATGACTACATCCTCGCCAAAGAGCCCGAAGGCCCCAAGCACGTTCCTCGGATCACCGTGCGCAGTCAGATCTTCCTGTTTGATATCGAAGATAGTCTTTTCGAATCCAAACTCGGGGCTATCTATCGCGCAGGGCTGCTAGAGCAAAAGCAGAGACTTGCCCGGGAGGAAGCGTTCGAGCTGAAAAAGAAGCGTCTATCTCGAAGCAAGCAGAAAGGATCGTCGAGGCTTCGAGCACAGTCTGCTCAGATCGGGCACTCTTCGCGCTCGAGGTCTCGCAACCGGCAGACCAACCCTCCCAAGCGCAGTCAAAGCATAGAGGGCGAGAGACTTAGTCCTCGAGAAAGCTATCGCCACAGACGTGGCCGCAGCATGCGCTACGACGCAGAAGGAAAATGCGGCATCAGCGAATCTGCTGCCGTCTCGATCGACAAAGCACGGGAGAAGCTGGATGTGTACAACGCACAGTCGTGGAAAGCTCGCATTGATCGCGTAAAGACCTTCCAGAGTCATGCTATCAAGGAGATTCGCAAACTGTTCGGCGTCTCAGATGACATTGACGACGTGGAGCAGAGTGAACCTATTCTTTCATGGAGTCGGCGGCCAGGCTTGTCAGTGGTTGCAATCACGGACCTGGGCATTACAATCGACAAGCCGACCTTTCCCATAGAGGAGTACTCAAAGTTCCTTCACAGTGTGGGCAAGGGCATGCCACGAAACATGGAGTACGGTCTTTTGATTCCTATGAATGTGCACCTCACGATGGGCGAGGCACGCGTACAGCTGCGAGACTATCCCTTACCTATGCTTCACATCCCAACACTGGCGGCTGGTCAATCCGCTCGACTACCTGCGATGTCAGTACGGACGGACTTTGTGATCGCCGAAGAGTTCCGTGATATCGAGTCGCAACGGAGTGTCAATGTGCAGATCGTACCTCCTGAGAACATGCAGGATGACGCGAAAGGCTTTTCCATTGACGTCCAACGCACAATTTCGGCGGTGAAGACGTATTCTGACATCAAAATTGAGATCAACACAAGCAACCCGACAAAGATATCTTGGTCAACATCGTATCAGCCTGCCATTCAAGACACGATGCAGGTGATTGAGAATTTCACCAAGCCGCCAGTCGACCCCTCAGATCGGGTCGGGTTCTGGGACAAGATACGCCTATCATTCCATTCTCGAATTAATGTTGCCTGGAAAGGCGACGGCGATGTCCACTTCCTCATCAAAGGTTCTAGGGATCCCTATGTTGTGACTGGTCAAGGCGCTGGTCTGGTAATGGTTTGGCGGGACAATGTCAACTGGAACATTGCCCAACACAACGATCCTCGCAAGTTCTTCACGGTCGACAGCGGCGAATACATCCTCGCTGTGCCCGACTTCTCCAACTACGCTCGCCATTCGCAAGAGCTGGAGAATCTTGACGATGGTAGCACATCGAGCTCAAGCATCACGAAAAACAACGCCCACTTCAAGAAGGTTGTCATGAAACTTTCAGGCAAGGTGACATGGCTTGCCGGACTCATGTTTGAGCGCGACATCGGAGACGGCAAACGGAGCTTCAAGTTCAAACCGCACTACGATGTTGTGCTAAAACATCCAGACTTTGCTAAGAACGGTCCGAATGGCGAAGAGTACGATGCCTTCCGCGATTTCAGGAGTCACCACATCCACATGTCGATCGCCGTCTCTGCGCCCCACGATCGAGATTGGTCGGTCAACAACCTCAAGCCGTCGAACAACTACAATTCAGTTCATCTCACCCCTCGCTTCTTTTCTCACTTCTACAGCTGGTGGTCAATGTTTTCCGGCGTTATGTCCTTGCCAATCAAGCAAGGACCGCTGTGGGGCATTCAAGAGAAGAAGAGTAAGAAGTTCGGTCGTCATATGGCCACGATCAAGTACAACTTGCTGCTGTCGCCATTGTTCATCAGCCATGTCTACAAGCACAAGGACGCCGAAGACTACGCTTCGCAGTCCGTCTCTGCTACTGGACTCAAGATGCGACTGGACAGTTTTATGTTGGATCTGCATCAGAGGCGGGAGTACTTTGATCTGAAAGGTAAAGAGGGCGCTCGCGCCAAGACAACAAGTGGTATGCGCATCAATCAGGCACAGCTCGACTTCATCTCGGCCGATTTGCGTGCTCTGTCTGCTGCCATAGTAGGCACCAGAGCAGAAGACATCGAAAAGGCCAATGACGAAACGCTTGCGTCGCTGCACGGACAAGTGCCTTTGGTGGACATGTCCAAGTTCGATATTCCGGATAATGACTTCTCCTGGATCGATATGGACGATTTTGTAGAGCTGGATTGGATCCTGCCTGCCGAAGCTGACCCAGAAACGAAGATCTTACCTTTGGGATATGCCCCTCGATTCACTTATTTTCGTCAGACAGACCACAACGGCACCATTGCCGGGGATCCATCGCGAACGAGTCCATTTGGCGAAGAGCCAACTCACTACTGTGTTATGTCGCAGAAAAACGATCCAAGGCGCGTCCAGGCCGAACTCATCGAGCGCCGACTGACATTGATCAAAGAAAAACAAGAACAAAACACAAGAACACTGGGCGAGCAAGAAGTCTTGCTGGTACGGGAGAGTTCCCAGAACAAGGAGGCGGTGGAAGCATTACAAGCGAAAGTAGATGCCTTGAGGAATCACACGAAATCCTTAGAAGGCAAACACCAATTCCTTCAAAACATTCTGGACGAGCTTCTGCAACGACTTAACGACGAGGATCCTTCGGCAGTTCCTGATTTGGAAACCAGCGAAAAGTTCTTCGAAGCGCACGAAAATCCGTATGCCAACAACTCTGATCCAGCGCATGTCGACGGTGCACCTCTTGCGGACTACACCAGCGATTTCAACAATCGCTTCATTGTGCACAATGCGCAGATCAAATGGAACAACTCGCTCAGAAACATCATCTTGCGCTACATTCATCAAAATGGTCAAAGGCGTGGTTTTGTATACTACATGTCACGCCGCGCAGTTAAATTCATTCTGGACGTGCTCGAAGAGCGGAAGAGTGGCGACAGTCCATCGACACCAAAGCGGCAGAAGTCACACGCCACAGAGTACAGCGTCATGTCGCCGGACGCGGATGACGATGAGACCGTCCAGGACCGCATCGACGAGCTGCTTCGCGATGGTCGTAGTTTTGTTGATGCTGATGAGGCGGACAAGCTCGATCGATGGACGACAAATGGTACTGGTGGACCAATGGATGACATTGCTATGGAGTTTGCTGCGCTCAATACGTATCATTTCCGTCTGATCGCTCCGCAGGTGCAGCTGCAAAGTGAAAAGAACCCAAAATCAGCTGTGCTCGTCACGGCGAAGGGCATGCAGTTGAAGGTTATTCAGATCATGGAAAAGGACAAAATCGACGACGATGTCAGTGGCCTGGTACAACGACGCTTCAATGCCGCCGCAGACAGTGTGCAGATGTTTGTCACGAGCACCAAGAACTTCTCTACCGAATACTTGCACTTCTATTCTGCTAACCGATATGGTGTCAAAGCTGGTACATACTGGCCTCCCTGGGCTCCGATGGAGATCATGTTCGAGTTTCAAACAAATCCCTATGGTTTCAATCGCGTTGTGCATAGAACGTCAGCAAGCTTGCGCTACGACAAGTACAACCAATTGCGTCTGAAGTACAACGACGACATCTCTGGAGGAGAGCCAACCACGGCTGAGAGTGCAGAAGAGGCCGAAACCCGCATGGATCACGTTTGGCTGGAGTTCCCACAGTTCCGCGCCATATGCGACTCGACGCAGTACTTCGCAATGTACGTGATCGCCATGGATCTTCTGCTATACAATGAGCCTCTTGAGAAGACTAGAAGCGAACGACTTGAGAAGATCATGCTGGCGTCCGACTTTAGTGATTTGACCGGCGCCCCTGAGATGGTGCAAATGCTGCAAGAACGTATCAGACAACTTGAGGAGATCAAGATGCACTTCCAGGTCAATGAGAAATTCCTCGATCGCCAAGGCTGGAAGGACAGAATTAAGCTGGATCAAGAGCTGGCCAGTTGTGAAGACGAGCTTTTCTTCATGATGAAAGCTATTACCACTTCTCAGCAACATGTCGAGGAGCGCAGAGAGCCGGAGAACAGTAGCGGCTTCATGCATATCCACATCGCATCTCGCGAGATCGCATGGCACCTGATTCAAGAGATGGGCGAATCGCTCATTGAATTGCAGTTAAAGGATGCTAGCTTCGATCGGACTGACAATTATGATGGGTCGAATTACAATAGCGTGGAGATCACTCGCATCAATGGCTACAATCTGCTGAAGGATGCGATCTATCCTGAGATCATATCCCCCTTCACAGACGAGGGCAAGGGCGGCCGCAGGCTGCGCGACGGCAAAATGCTACGTGTCCAATGGCTGATGCTTGAAGCGATTGCTGGCATACCTGTTGTGGACTACTTTGAAGTGGATCTAGTGCCGCTAAGATTGCAGATAGAGCGAGATGTCGCCAAGAGGATATTCGAATACATCTTCCCCGGCGTTGGAGGTAGTGCCTTCGACGGAGGCTTCTCGCCCTTCATGGTGAAGAACATGCTGCCTGCGGAAGATGGAAAGGACGAGGAGGCTGAGCGAGAGACTACTCCGCAGTCATCATTCGAGTCAACAATCACGGACCACGTCGATATGCAAAGCGATCCAAATGGCCCGGGCTCTCTGGATGCACGATTGAAGCCCACTTTGACCTTGACCAAGCACAAGAAGACAAAATCCGAGACCAAGGGTCTGGGCATCTCCAACGCCAATCATCACGGCTTGCATGCTCTTACAATCTTCCAGCATTCGGACAAGTCCACTCGAAGCAGTCCCGGTGCGAGATCTCCCGCATCTCGCAGCGCTCTGTCACAATCGAACCTCACGCCAGCACGAACGCCTAGTCAGCGCTCATTGTCCACGATGCATAGTACTGCCGATAGTGACGACCGTGACAGCAAGTATGAGAAGAGCAAGCGACTTGCAGCGGCATATCAGAAAGCCAGTGAAGACAAGAAAAAGAAAGAAAAGGAGAAGGAGAAGGACGGCCCTACCGATGATCTGACGCAGATGATGAGCAGAGCCTCGAACTACATGACACTTGCTTATGTCAAGATCCCAAGCATGGTCCTCTGCTTGTCGTACAAAGGCCAAGGGAAGCGTAATATCGAAGACGTGCACGATTTGGTCTTCAAGTTGCCAACACTCGAATATCGCAACAAGACATGGTCAAATCTCGATCTGGCCATGCAGCTCAAGAAGGATGTTGTTCGAGCGCTGATTAGTCATGCTGGAGCGATCGTCGGCAACAAGTTCAGTCACCATAAGCCAAACAAGCAAGTCACATCGAAGCTGAGAGAGCTGGCGAACAGAAGCACGTTCATGAGTGCCAACAGCAGCCAGGCCGCGTGGGCTGGTGGACAAAGTGGGACAGTCGACTGGACAACAACAACGAGCTCCGAGACAAGCAGCTTCATCGAAAACAGTATGGCGGATGCATCTGGTCGACCGTACAGTGCCAGACCTGCAAGCAGCCATGTTGCTCGAAGTATGAGCTACTCTTCATACGACGACTCCAGTCCAGACCTGCGCTTCTCTGAGGACGGCGCCAGGAGTTTTATGACCAACGGCGAAAACGGATTTTCTACCGCACCGCCGCCCTCGCAACACGGAAACAATGCTTCGCCGAAGTCACTACCAGGTCTACGACTCTCGCCGCCAAGTGCGACCAATACAGATGACTCGCGCAACCGTGCAGTCTCCATCACGAGACATCTGACCGGTCTGAGTGATCGCCTGAAGCAAAAATCTTCGACATCAACGAGCTCGAATAGCCAGAGTCACAATAGCCTTCCTGCTGCTCCAGCCGAGCCCTCAGCTGAAGACGTCGAAGAGTCGAAGAGAAAGCGGAATTTACTTCTGGGACCGCAGAAATTACTGGGGAGGTTGAGAGATTAGAGATGAGGAGAACCGGGGAAGTTTTCTTTTCTTGCATAGCGCGGGGTGTTTCTTTCATGGGCGGAAACTCTTGTCTGGTTAGACATGCTGATACCCGCGACTTTCGCTTCGCTCTTATCGTTTTTGAGGTACTTTTAGGGATGGATTTTGGCCCTTGGCATGGGAAGATGGTTGGAGGGAACAGCACCTGAGAGGCGTTTTCGACGTTTTGCTTCTTCCATGGAAAAGCCTGATTTTGGTTTGCATGGCTGCATCGAAGCGACAGGGAACTTGTGCATAGGTCAGAATTCTAAATCAATACTAAGAGTGTGTTACGTTGCATGATATTTGTGTATTTCTTGACTGCATACAAGATCATGCCGCCTCCACGTGACCTCGCTTGTGGCTCTGAAGCTCGACCTCACACTGAAGCTCACGCATTGAACTTTAAGAAATACCACAACACATCCATTAGATCGGAATGGCGCGCTCCAAGCATACCTCATCGATTGTCCATGCTCTTTACCAAGTCTTCGTCCTCCCAGCTCTCTCGAAACCAGTCATACGACAAGCCTTCCTCCGATACCCACGCCATCAACCGTACTCTCGATCGCCCATTCACCAATTCTCCACCTCCACACGCCGTCTAGCAAAAACACGCGCCGCAGAAGAACGCTCCCAGAAATGGAACGAAGAAATCACCGCCAAAGTGATTCAACTCGTCGATCCAGAAACCAATAAACTCCTCGAACCCATGACGCGTTTCGACGTGCTCAAAACCCTCGATACCAAGACCCATCGTCTCGTCCAACTTGTTCCCGACGAACCCAGAAATCCAGATTTTATCCCCAAATGTAAGATTTTGAGCAAAAAGGACATGTACGAATCAGAAAAGAAAGCGAAAGAACTCGCGAAAGAGAAGAAGAGAGTACAGAAAGTCGTCAGTGGAGAAGGGTTGAAGACTTTGGAAATTAATTGGGCGATTGACCAGAAGAATGATTTGATGCATCGGTTGGAGAAACTGAAGGGGTTTTTGGCGGAGGGGAGGAGGGTGGAGGTTGTTTGTGCGGCGAAGAAGAGGGGGAGGAAAGCAAGTAGGGAGGAGTGTGAGGGGGTGATGGAGAAGATTTTGGCGGCGGTGGAGAGTGTGGAGGGGGCGAGGGAGAGGGAGGAGATGAAGGGGAAGCTGGGAGGGTTTTGTCAGTGGACTTTTCAGGGGAGGCCTTTGACGAATGCGACCGCGACTGCGACTGCGGCCGCGCCTGGGAAACAGGTGGGCGGTGGGAATGGGAAGGGAGAGGAAGTGGAGGTGGAGTTGGAGAAAACTTGAAAGGAATATGATGAGAGGAATGGACGATGACTGAGAGATCGATAGGCTGGGGAGGGACAGTGCCTCGTGTACAAGATCGGTTTCGATCAATCGAACGAGTGCTGTCGCGAAGCAGGACACCCGGGGCATGATTAGATGTGTGGCTACCCGGGGTCGCTTCTGCGCTGTGCACTAGAAAGAATGTCTGTTGTGTCGGACAGCCTAACGCCACGGCATAGCGGACGGGATCCAGCATCAGCAAGTGGCTCACCGATGGCAGACCAGGCTCCCGTTGAGCAAGGCCGGATTCTGAATGTTCATCACGAGGGTGCCAAGCGCGCATACCCCATCCATGTCTGGACTAAGGAGTGCGACCCTGCCAGGATATTAACGCTCGGCATCTCCCTTTTCGATCTCTAGAACTGCATTGCACTTCTCGGCCAGATGGTAGACCGATCTCGCGAGCCAGGTTTGACGTGATCAGACGTTTCGTCGCATCTCAAGTCGGAAGATCTTGAGAACGTACACAGCTCTGCGTGCCCTGTATACATCATGAAGCATATTGAAGTACATTATGCAACTCAGCTCAAACTAAGGGCACGATTCCCAGCTTCGACTTCATCGTACAATTCTGGCATCTGCATCACCAGCTTCTCGCTAGATCTCAAGTCACTCTCATGCTCCTCAAACAATTGCTCGAGCGCCGCTTTCTCGACAATGAGTCTCCCTCCCTCCAGCAAATCCTTCACGTCAACCCATTCCGCTTCAATGGCCCTTGCATGTCTGTGCATCTTGCCTTTCTCCAGCGCGGAGAAGAGGCCTTCTCGTCGTTCTAGTGTCAAGAACAATGACTTGCCATACTTCTTCTCATCGTGGTTCCCGAGCCCATTCCACTTCAGCACATCAGTCATGTATCTTTCCAAGCTGTTCTCGTGCACGCCAGTCACGTCGATTTTGTCCTCGGCAACGATCAACTCTCCCTTCTTGTACCGATAACTCAACGCTGTCCTCCAAGCGCGATCGTACACTTTCTTTGGCAAGTCTGTACTGAAGTCTCGTGGTTTGGGGCCAAATGCTACACCTCCTCCCCTGAGCATGGGAGATTTCTTATCGCCTAATCGCGCGCTTCCTGTGCCCTTTTGTGGTCGCACTTTGCGGTTGGAGCCGTGGACTTCGGATCTCCATTTTGTGCTTGCTGTTCCGCGGCGTGAGGCATCGGCTTCGAAGATTACGGCGCGGTGGAGGATGTCTTTGCGGATGGGCAGAAGAAGATGTGTGCCCGGGTACGAAATGAATGAGGTCGGTTCGAGGGAGGGGAAGTTGTAGATGGTGCATTGAGCCTTTTTTTGGAAGGGATTCGGTGGTGCTTGATAGGCTTTCTGCCATGATAGAGGTATTGTGATATCGTCGGTTAAGGAATCGGGTGGAGGCACAGTAAATGTGTCTTTAAGCATGTCGCGTGACATTTGCGGTGCTGTGAGTGGACTCTGCGACTCGGCGTAGGCTTCGACAATGGTATCTTCCGGCTCTGTGAGAGGCTCCTGGAGACGATCTGGGACAGGTCCTTGCGATGTTGTAGCCATGGATCGGGCGAAGCATCGCGTGGGCTGTTCGTGTAACCGGAAGCCATTGAAGAGGTGCTTCGCCGGCACCGCCGCTCGTTTTGATGCCATTGTCGGGGCGGTGTTGTGGTGTAGACGAGTCGCAAAGGTTGGTGTGCATCTGGTTCACGTCGACACTCCCGAGCTTCTCCGCAATTTCATCCACCTCGACCAGCTCCGTCTCATCCACCGGGGATTGACTTAACATACTCACCCCATTATGGCATTGGAACGAGGTGCTCGCCCGGTGGCGCAATGCCTGAGATGTACTCGCCATGAACGATTATCAATACCCATCCGGTCATTCAGCACTTCGACGCCATGCCAGAGCGCCGAAACAGAGCAGATCACGCCCGCGCGAGAATTGGACCCATTGACCGTGTCGACGCCCCGTCTCGAGCGAAAGCTGCACCGAGAGCAGGGAAAGATGCCCATAGGATCACGACGACGGAGACGAGCAATAGCGAGTAGCGCCAACGTTCCATTCGAGCAGCTCCCCTATCAATGTTTCCAGGAGGCTCGCAAGTTTCTGCAGGAAGACAGGGCGGAGAAGCTAGAGATGATTGCGAGGTACCGACAAAGAATCGAGAAACTGTCAAATTCTGTGCCCGTCACCGAGGCCGAGATTGCGTTCAAGGAGAAGTCGCTTTATGATATGAGGCGGAAATTAGAGGCCACAAAGATTCTGGCTGATATCAATGACCCTATGGTTAAGAAGCGCTTCGAGGATGGACAAGGTAGGATCTTAAGTTGCAAAATGCCGGCAGCAGAGGCTGACAGTACGACAAGGTGATATGAACAAGCCCATTTATCGTCATCTGGCCGACAAGAAATGGCGCTCCTACGAACGCGATTTACTCATACAACGTATCGAGACGATGTACATCGTTCCGGATGTGCTTCCAGAAATTGACCCCATCGCGTCCACGAAACTGACATTCGCCAACCCGAACAACCCTCAAAAGATCCGGAACGTACAACATGGCGAGATTGTGGACACACGGATATCCGAACACGCACCCGTCCTCGACATACAATCGTTTGAGCGCGGCGAGAAACTCGTCACAATCGCTGTCGTCAACCCGGATGTGCCTAATGTTGAGATCGACGGCTTCGACAACCGCTGCCACTTCCTCGCCTGCAACGTCCCCATCTCTCCCACTCAAACCACCGTCGATCTGGGCAAGCTTCGCTCAGAAGACCAGGTTATTCTTCCCTGGCTACCGGCCTACTCACAAGCTGGTCTCCCATACCAACGCATGTCAATCGTCATTCTTGAACAACCCGTCTCCACAGATCCCACGCAAAACTTCATAGACGCTCCGGTCAAAGTCTGTAAGAAATTCGATCTTGCCGAAGTCAGGAGTCTGCGAGATGGAATGTTTGCGAGGAGAGAAGATTTCGCATTGAGAGCGCTGAGGAAGGATCTGCAGTTGAAGGCCATTGGAGTGGAGCTGTTCAGGACAGTGTGGGATGAGGGAACTGCAGGTGTGATGCGGAGAGCGGGAATTGTGGGCGAGGATGTGGAGTTCAAGAGGAAGAGAGTGGAGCCGCTGCCGTACAAGAGACTGAAGGAAGAGAGGTATAGATAGGCTGGCTGAAAGGGTGAGATGCTGACTGTGACATGATATCATGGATGAGAGGGAATAGAAGTACTACGAAGAGTGCAACGGCACCCAGAACTGTATAGTGAGTGCTCAAATGTATCAAAAGCGTCATGTTGAGATCGATGTGGTCTGATCATATTGTACAATCCCTTTAAAGGTATGCTCCATGTGAATCTTGCAAGGTGTACTGTAACACCCGGACCATCATCCCCGGTTCTTATGCACTTTCGCTAGGTCGCTTCCATCGCCTAACAACCGCTTGCAGCACTCCTCCAAGCCCAATACCGCCATCATTTGTCCTATCCCGGGTCCAGGCATTCCGTAACTCAATTTCTCTCGCAAGTACCGCATCAGTGCTTTGTTGTACGCCTTCCTTGTTGCAGGTGATTCCTCAATTGAGTCTTTGCCGAGCTTGAGGTGGGCTGCTATCGACGTACTGAAACGATCGTGGACTAGCATTGAGAGGTGGGTGATGTGCGCGTCTAATGTGTCATTTGAGACATGCCGCTCCCCGGAGTTCTCGCTCGGGGCAGCATGCAGAGGCGTAGATAGTGCGTGCTCGATTACTTGAGAAAGATCCGAGGCTGCAATCGTAAGATTGTCATCTTGGTGGTAGTGCTCTGGACATTCTGGAACTAGAGTAGAATCGTAGGAGAAGAAGTACTGGTTTCGAGTGAGGAATTGTTGCGGGGTTTGATATGATTTGGAGTCGACAAGGAGGATGTCTCGGATGTAGGTTCTCAGATCTGGACACAGTTTGCCCTCAACAATGTGCTGTTGCAAGAAGGGTGTGTTGGTTGATACTTCTTTCTCAATGGCGGAGATGATGTCTTCGATGGGAGTGATGTCGTTATCTGCACAAGCTTGTTCGATTCTACGAGCGACGTGTTGCTTTTGTAAGAACCAGAGCTTTTCCATGCGGACTATGGTGTTGCCTTTTGTGAACTTGAGGTCAAAGTCTCGGATCAACTCTTGCATCTCTAACACATCGTTGCGGCCAGGGTTGCTCCAGCCGAGCAGGGCGAGGAAGTTAGTGAGGACTTCTGGTAGGATTCCATTCTGCTCTCGCATGCCTTTCACGTCTAGTACGAGACCTGTGTCGCTTCGTTTCGAGAGCTTGGCTTTGTTCTCGTCTACGAGTAACCCTACGTGTGCAAATGTAGGTGGTGTCCAACCGAACGCGGTGTATAGATCGTAGTGCAGTGGCGTGCTGGCCATCCACTCGGTGCCCCGGATAACATGCGTAATCTTCATCAGGTGGTCATCAACAACATTTGCGAAGTGGTATGTAGGCGTGCCGTCAGATTTCACCAGGATTGTATCTGCAGCGTCGATGCCAGAATCATCTTCAGCATTTTGACTCGCGCTTGGCGATCGCTTGAGTCGCTGGATCTTGCCATATATCAAGTCCGTGTAGACACGCTTATGCACATCAATGGGCTGCTTGAGTCGTATCGTGTACGCATCGTGTTGGCTTTCGGCTTTATCTTGTGCTTGTTCTGCCGACAAAGAGGAACAGTCTTGGTAACAGCCACTGGTAACATACGCGGCTTTGCTGCCCTGTGATCCTGTAGTCTGAGGCGTACAGAAGCATCGGTATGCACTTCCAGAGCCCAGAAGACTGCGAGCATGTTCTTGATAGATATGATTTCTCTCGGACTGTTTATAGGGGCCATACGCGCCGCCGACTTGTGGGCCTTCATCCCATTGCAGGCCAGCCCACTGTAAATCGTCACACAGCCTTTGCTCGGCATCCGGAACTAGTCTCTTCTGATCCGTGTCTTCTATTCGCAGCAGGAATTGGCCCTGAGTACGTTTGGCGAGAAGATAGCTGAATAGTGCTGTTCGCAGTCCTCCTATGTGCATGTATCCGGTAGGGGATGGGCCAAAACGCGTCCTGGCTGGGGCGACAGGCAGCTTGCCTCCCTGTCTGCCATGATTTGTCGAAGCATGTCTTCTAAGTGCATCCTGAGAAATGCTTGGGACGCGTTGTTTCGATGGAATTACTTCTTGACTCGGTTTCGTTCTTGCGGATGCGGAAAAGGTCTTTCCTGATGGTCGTGCTTGGCGACTCTGGCAACTCGCGCAAATCCAGCCGACGATTGGTGTCGTGGCATGTCTGCGCCGGCTTGATAGTAACATCAGATGCCGAATTCGACCGAGTCCCAATGACCGATGTGGTGACCGTCACATGCGTGACGGGAGTGAATGGTCGGCGTTCGCGGTTTCAAGCTCCGGCCCGATGCTTGCTGAATCAGCTGTTTGTATCGAGTGAATCTTTTTGGAAGCGATCTCTGCTACTTTGCACACCGCTGACATCTCTCCTTCCTTGCCCTGGGACTCATTTGATTCTGGTCGCGTACACTGCCGTTCTCCCTAGAAACACGGAAAACTCTAGCAGAGACTCGGAGAGTCGACAACACGCGCAAAGATGAGCGCAGAAGAGATCGATCTCTACGGTAGGCCCGCGACGCTCCCATGGCGCAAGGCGGTAGCTGACATAAGTAAACAGAGATCCTAGGAATTTCAAAAGGTGCCAGTAAAGCGGAGATCAAGAAGGCGTACCACAAGGTAAGCACCACCCCACAATTCAGATCTCTTACCATCAGCCAACATTGTCGCCCCGCTAGGCCGCGCTCTCATCACATCCCGACAAAGTCCCCGAAGACCAGCGAGAAGAGGCAGACGTCAAGTTCAAAGCCGTCTCGCAAGCCTACGAGATCCTGAGCGATGACGATACTCGAGCGATGTACGATCAACACGGCATGGCCGCCTTCGAGAAGGGCCAAGGCGGGGGTGGGGCAGGGCCTGACCTCGACGATATTCTAGCACAGATGTTCGGTATGGGTGGTGGTATGGGGGGCATGGGCGGTGATCCATTCGGCGGCACGGGTGGAGGTCCGCCAGGACAGCGCCGAAAGAGACCAAAGGGCAGGAACGAGATGCAGCAGTACGAGGTCACACTGGAGGAGTTGTACAAGGGCAAGACGACAAAGTTTGCCAGCACGAAGAATGTCATCTGCAATAACTGCGAGGGTAGCGGGGGCAGAGAAGGCAAGAAGCCAAAGACGTGCGACACTTGCAAGGGCCGCGGCGTGCAAACACGACTGCAGCCAGTGGGACCCGGCATGGTAACGCAGGCGACAGTCGAGTGCTCAACGTGCAGTGGCCGAGGGCAGTTCTTTGCGGATAAGGACAAGTGCAAGAAGTGCAAAGGCGCTCGCACAATCAAGCAGAAGAAGATCCTGGAGCTCTACATCCCTCGAGGGTCACGAGAGGGAGAACACATCATTCTGTCAGGTGAGGCAGATCAGGATCCGAACGACGAAGAGCCTGGAGATATCATATTCGAACTGGTCGAGGAGCAACACAAGACCTTCAACCGAGCAGGCGCAGACTTGCACGCGGAGCTGGAAATAAGTCTAGCTGAAGCTCTGACCGGCGTCGATCGCGTGGTGATCACCCATCTCGACGGCCGGGGACTTCATCTGAAGGTGCAGCAACCAAACGGCAAAGTTCTGCGACCTGACGAGGTTCTCAAGATCGAGGGCGAGGGCATGCCTATGAAGCGATCGGATCACAAGGGTGATCTCTACCTCTCCCTCAAGATCGTCTTCCCTGAGGATGGCTGGCTCAAAGATGCGGCTGCTGTGGATCGTGTCAAAGCTGTGCTGCCTCAGCCAACTGCTAATCCTGCTGGTGGATTCGCAGATGTGAAGCCCGGGCAGACCCCAGAGATCATTGACGAGATTCATGACTTTGAGGTCGTCGACTCTCTGGACGGCTTTGGAGCTGGTTCAGATGACCCGCGAGCAGCAGGTGCGGAGTGGGAAGACGACGATGACGGGCCGCAAGGAGCACAATGCGCGCAACAGTAATTGCTGTTACATTCCGCGATGGGCTATCAGGCCTCCTGCAAAGTTTGCATAGCGTTCGGCGTTCTTTGGGCGATTCCAGGGTGATGTGTGAGCAGGGTCGCAGGTGGCCTGGCTATGAGACGTACGCTGACTCTCAGCTCGTGTAGTATAGAGTGCACATATGACGACCTAGCATTTTGGCTACAGGCCTGGATGGAGAAGCCCAAGGGCGCAAAAGCAGCAAGTCAAGAACGAGAAGTATAATATCCAGAATGTCCTTACTTTGGTGCGAGGTCGGCCGTACCTCAAGGTACACACGCGATGCTGCATGGCACCTCGTGGTCCGGAAGATGGCGATCGATTAGCACCGTAGCGGAAGATGGTAGAAGGCCATTCAATCGTGCATGTTACCAGAAGCCGTACCGCATACAAGCAGGCCCACAAGTCGTCCAGGCAGCTCCTCTCCCAAGAAAGAAAAACCAAAACATTCAGCTCTAAAGCCTTGGCGCACGTCTTGCTTTGAAGTTCTTCGTTCTATCCTGTCCTCCCTCCTCCCCCTCCCATCTCGATCCTCAACAAAAGTCCCCTCAATGCAGGCAATTGTACTTTAACACCGATGTCATGGCGCAACACTTCCAAACCTACCAGCAGAGCCGCCTACTTGGCTACATGAGAAAAGAGCTGAATCCAAGATGCTTGACGACGCCCGCCCAGCATTTGCGGAGCTTCTGGCGGTAGATGGCGTGTCGATCTGCGCCACTTTAAGGGAAGCGCGGACGTCACAAGAAACCCAGGTCTGCTGCAAGATGAGATTTGGATGCTCGGGGAGTCGGACCTGTGGACGCTTGCTGTTGATTTGAGTCGCGCGGTGTGTGATGGAAGCGCGTACACGGCGAGGGGCAGCCTACTACGTGTCTCCCTCTTCCCGCGTACGCGGATCAGACAAAAAGCATCGTCGTTGTTTTGCTCGGCGTCGCTGATCGATCCGAGTATTTAGGTAAGTGGACTGCACGGTTGTTGTGCTGTTCTTCGAGGTGTCGGATTGTCAAGTCATCTCGCTACAAGTTTCATTCTTCGTCGCCGTCATCAATATGTTGGTCTCTGTGCTCGCCCTCGTGGCTACTGTCAGCGCTGTCGCTCTCCCAGAGCCAGCTGCTCTCGAAGAACGCCAAACATGCCGAATCGCGACTTCGGCTGAACTGTCTGCTGCGAGAGCGGCCTTTCTGCGAGAAGGAATTATTCCTCCAACTCCAGCACAATTCGACCCAGCAGAGGCGCAATTGATTCCAGAGTTCAACCCTGTTTCTGCTCTGGCGGTGTCTTATGGCAACAAGGCCGTCAACTTGGGCAACAACTTCTCCACTGTTGGTGAGTACAACCAAATGGAAAACGAACGATAGTCAGTATCAGAGAACTAACACTCTTTCGCAGAAACTGTCCCAAGCCCAAACTTCAGCTTCACAAGAGAACCCAATTTCGGTATATCTCGCCACTCACTCATCCATCTTCCACTGCATTCACTAACTCCACCAAACAGACCCCGCCACAACGAAATACACCCTCATCATGGCCGACCCAGACGCACCCAACTCAGAAACCCCAATTCTGGCCCCCTTCCTCCATCTCATCGTCTCCGACGTCCAACCCGACTGCATTCCAACTCAGCGCCGCAAGATCGTAGCACCCTACATGTTCCCGACCCCACTCTCCGTCGCGCCACACCACTACACTTTCCTCATCTACCGCCAACCACCGAACTATGTTCCACCAGCTCAGCTCCAGAACCTCCCAGGTTTGAGAGCCCGCTTTCCATTGGTGGATTATGTTCGCAACAATGGACTGGTTGGACCAATCGCGGGTAACTTCTACAACGAGGGGCTGGGAAATGTTCTGGATATTGGTGTTTAGAGAAGCGTTGATGCTACTGCGAGCATGATTCTTCAAATTTTGCATGGCTCATGATGATGATTTGCATTGTTCTTGTGCGAGTTGTAAGGAGATATTGATAATCCTAAAATCTATTCAGCTCAAAACCTGCGAGACGTCATCTTTCATCCCCCTTGAATCGGTCTCGCCAGATCCTATGCAACTGTAAGTGTTCCGTAGGGATTGCCACACTCTGCGACATTACATATAGAGGATCTGATTATGTACGGCAGACTACTGGCCTGCTAGCATACTGTTCTTACAAATAGAAATTACTGTACATTACTATGCATCGTGTTCTGTCTTCCTTCCATGCTACGCCCAAGGGTATTGTGCTGAATATGCCGCAAGAACAAAACGCCCACGCTCAAACGATAAAATTCCACGCATGTGTTGAAGACTCTCTCCTTCTTTCAACCTTCCTCAACTTCTGCTTCGCCATCATCCTTCTTTCCAGCACTGACTAGTCGCACCTCGTCCACCTGGCTCGCAAGCCTCTCAATCTCCACTTGTATGGCCAAGACCCAGTGGTCTCGTTCCGCGCGACTACGTGCTTTGAACACAACACTTCGTCCCGTGGCTCCAAGCTTGCTGACCCTGGTCAATTTGGTTCGAACTTTGCGATCTGCATCGGCTTGCTGTTGTTGAGTCCTGTGATCGTCGACAGTGGACGAGCTTTTAAACCATGAATTGCTGTTAGCATGCCAGATGACGAATGTAGTCATGGCATCCTCGTCCGTACTTGTCCAGCCATCTTCCAAGAAAACGCGTGGTAGAGCGTGATGCCCTGGTGTATTAGAGTCAAAGGTCTGATTCTGGTATAGGAGATCATTCTCGGTAAGTAAGCCAGAATAGAGGTAGCAACCTGTCAAGTCGATGGAGGCAATTCGTTCGTGGTGGATGTGCTGTAGCTTTTTACCAGTGCGCTTGCGCAGAGTATCCTGAAAGATTAACAAATGACCATGCGAGAGTATGACGCGATTGCGCTCGAAGGTAGTATGCTTGCGGGGCTTCCGGAACAATACTCCATCGAGATGAATGGCACGACATGCAGAGATTCCGCACATGTTGTACAAGGTCGGTGAGGCAAACGACTTGCCCACCTCCCACTTGTATGCGAATTGACCAACGACAGCTTCAGCACGCTCATCGATGCCCAGCTGTCGCAGATTCTGCTCGCGAGTGGATTTGTACAGGTCCATGTCTGCCTTCTTTCGTACTGTCCAGTATGTCACCAATTGCCGCATGCGCTTCGCCCATTCGTCTCGGGTGGCTTTGTTGTAAGCCTGTAGACGAACGACCAGTCCATTCTTCATCACGAGCTCGAAAACTCGATCCTCGTCCAGTTCGGTCGTCGCGCCATCATCCTGCCTTGTGTCAGGTACTTGCACGTGGAAGTCGACCTCTTCGCCGTTTTCGAGGTTTTCATCAGCAGGCGAGGCGCCGTTGACGAAG
>JAASLG010000358.1:0-26789 GCA_013365235.1 Cercospora sesami | reverse complement strand
CAAGCTCGAGTCTTGCTGGGGTGGTAATTGCCCGTCTTCGGTATATAGCGTGATGCCAATCTGAATAGGCTTCAGAATGTCCACGTTACATCTGAGCGTCTGGTAATGATATTCGGCCTTGCTACCTGCAAAGTTCCCTATCGGCCTCGCTACGATACCTGGGAATTCGGCGTCCATAGCGACGTACGGGTACCTCTGGATCAGCTGTCGAAGCATGTGCATCTCCGTGTCCAGGTTGTGTCTCCAGACCTCGCGGATTCGCGCCGCCTGACCGGTTTTTGGCAGTCCCATTCCTTCCACCTGATTCCCTTCTTGCATGGCAGCGCCTCGAGCGAAGCCTGCTTGTGCAGCTGCCGATCCTAGGCCTTGCCCTGGCCCACCCAGAATGCCGCCATTGAAAGTCGCCGTCCCAGCCGAAGCACTGAATGCTGATGCGCCGAGCGTGCCATATGGAGAGCTGGGATTAAAGGGCGAGATGCCGCCGTTCAGGGCGGTGTTGCCGAAGGACTGGTAGTTGGGAATGTGTGTCGACTGCGACTGCGATTGATAGTGTTGATGCTGCTGGTTGAGGTTGACGAATGGATTCGATGGCTGCGATATGTGCATCCGGCCGACTGGAGGAGCCATCTTGTCGGCGATGTGTGTTGTTGGAGTCGAGGCAAAGTTGCAGCACTCGCGTGTGGAAGACGCAGCTGTCGCGACTGCCCAGATGGAACAAGGTTCATGTCACGGCTTGGCACTTCCGAGCAGCTTGACGCCAGATCCCGCCGACGATCACGACCACCACCCATTGACCTCCCAGCGCGCCTGCAATCCACACTTCTCACGCAGCAACAATGGCACCCAAACCCAATCTCACAGGCTTTGACCCGGCGAAATTCGCCGCAGCTGCCGGACAGCCAAAGAACGACCCATGGGCAAGAGCGTACGTCGGCGACGAGGGTGTGAGGAGGAGCTGCAGAATCCATACTGACGAGGGCGCAGCGAGGCATGGAGATATACTGGACCTTTCACACGAGGGAATCGCTTCAAGGGCTCGTTCCCTGGCCTCGGGATCGCAACAGTCGCATTCGCAGGCTACCTGGTATACGAGCAGATGTTCATGACAACATCACACGGGCACGGCGATGGACACGGAGAGGGGCACCACTAGACAAGAGCGTGAGAGTAATACCGGCAAATGTACAGTGCTTCGCTGCATGGAAAAGGCGTTCATCGGGTGAAGCGACTTTCCCGACAACATAGGAAGATCTGTTTATGGAGAGGAACAAGCTGCAATAGCTACGAGCGGGACCGGGCGGATCAGACAGGCCCGAAAGCTGGAGCTTGAACGAGTAAGAGTCTGCTGCGGCAGCGACAGCACGTTCAAAGCACAGCATACTCAGAGCACAACACATAGCCCCCGAGAAACCAATCCGAACGCCAAATGCTGGATCGATGCTTCTTATATGGCATTACGTGTCGAGCTGCGAAATCCGCGATCAGTAGGTGAAAGAATCCGTGACCACGTTACTAACGCAACGAAGGCGACCTTGCACCATTCAGCCATCGTAGCTTAGTCAATGGCCCAAGCGGACCGCCAGAACAGCTTCGTGTCGATCGCGCGTTCAACAACATAATCTCACGCTCACGCTACGACCCTGTTTCATCGCATTGAAACTCTGTAATGACTACTGCACCACCACATCAAAGTGGCCATTGCTCAATTGTCAAGTCGATGGCCTCAGTAAGGCTTCAATCTCGGCTTGCTAAGGCTTACGGAAGTGTGGAGTCTTCGAGGACAGATCGTAGTAGAGGAACGGCATCAACTGGCCGCGAAGCTTCAGATGATTCTTGTGATACAGTGTCCTATGCGTATTGCTTTGATTGCATGAGCGGCATGAACATGGGTTTTGTAGTGATGCAGCTATGAATACTGAAAAGGTCAAATCTACCCAGTATGTTTGAATTCGGAGGAAATGTGTCAGATCCTGTTAGAACGAAAGCAATAATATCGAATCTGCGAACGGAGTCTGCGTTCGTGCACACCGATCATGTTCTCTGGGTCTGTGATCCGTGCGCTCCTCGATGCACGAACATGAACTAGCTTGGCTGCGTGCGCGACCAGTCAAATTCAGCGTGGAGCAGGACCCCTGATCGCAGCTGATCGCGTGTGGAAATCTGGCAGGGGCCAGCATTGACGATCGAGACAACTGGTGAACACGACGGCCGACCACCACCGCTTCGATTCTTGCTTCTCGACTCTTCATCACCGCGATGCTGTTCAGTACCACCGCCCTCGTGGGCCTGCTCGCCTCCTACGCGTCTGCGACGGCCCTCACGTACAAACTCACACCCAACGAGAAGGAGTGCTTCTATACATACGTCGACCAGCAGAATGCAAAGGTCGCTTTCTATTTCGCGGTCCAGAGCGGTGGAGACTTCGACAGTGCGTGGCATGCGGGCAATTGGTACAGCTCAGTGCTGGAGGACTAACACTGGGCAATAGTTGACTACACGGTGTTCGGACCAGACAAGCAGCCAGGCCGGGAAAAGATAGTGCTCGATGGACAGAAAGAGCGACAAGGTGACTACGTGTTCACGGCCACAGAGACTGGCGAATACCGCTTCTGCTTCGACAACTCCATTTCCACTTTCTCCGACAAGGTGGTAGACTTCGAGATTGCGGTATGTTCAGATCCAGCGCAGTCCGGCAGCTTCGCAAGACTAACAATACGCGATCAGGTCGAGAACGAGCCTCGAGCGAACCTCCCACAAAAAGCTGGTGCATCTCCGGATCAGCTCAGCGGCGTCGAAGAGACCATTCTCAAACTCTCCGGCCAAGTGTCAACACTCACAAGACAGCAAAAGTACTTCCGCACGCGCGAGAACCGCAACTTCAGCACAGTCCGAAGCACAGAAAAGAGAATATTCAACATGAACATCATGGAGACAGCCTTCATGATCGCCATGGCAGGTCTCCAAGTCTTCATCGTGAAGATGTTCTTCACAGGCGGCCGAAAAGGATACGTTTGAGGGACGAGTCAAAGATATGCCATTGCGCTGGTCGCTGCAAGTTGTCATGCCACATACCAGGATGAGACGAGACAAGACAAGCAGAAATTTCAATATAACCAAAAAATGTTCCAAAAACAAATCCGTCCAACCCGCACATCGCCAGAAGTCTCGTGTTCTACTCTTTCTCCACCTTCTTCCCATCCTCAATAACCATATAATCGTCTCCCACCAACATCCTCATCTCCCCCTCCACCATGAAATTCTCATGATCCGGACTCAAAGCCTTACTCGCAGGATCATACATAAACTTGGCCCAATCCTTGTAATCACGAAACACAAACGTGCAAATCGCATCGTAATCCGCCATGGCCGCTTTTCCATGTAGCATATCCGCCATGATTTTGCGATCACGCGATAAGCAGTACGTCTAAGAAATCAATGAACGAGTGTGGGGTGAGTCGGACGTGGGGCGCGAACATACAAGACTATACGTGATAATATTATGCTTGATCAGGACGTCTGCAGCCATTTGTGCATGTTTGTGATTATAGTGCTCGATAAAATCCTCGTCGCTCATGCCCGGTTTCTTTTTCACGAGGATGGTGACTTTGGTGACTTTGCGGAAACCCGTCGTGTTGGGGTAGCCGGCTTCCAAGACCATGATTGGCCGACTTGTCGTTCTTTTGACCTAGAGTACCTAGCAGCGGGGTGAAAAGTGGATGATAATCATTTGCGTCAAAAGGTGCAGTGATAGGTTGTTCTTGCTTGTGAAATGTGGTCTTTCGATTATGCTCGGGTACCTGCGCCTACGGCTGGATCCCCATGTCCCGATCAGTCGCTCTGTGGCGGGATTCGTCCCCGAATGGATCCCCGAACCGCGATGCTTTCTCTCTCATTCTCAGCTCAGCCTCCGCAGGTCTATCCCTTTGCACACTCGATGCCGCACTCCATGTCGATGTTGCAGAGTTACCCGATGCTGTAGACGCTCCATACCGAGTCGGCGGACCGCGATTCTTCTCTGGTCGCTCCTGTGGCCCAGGCGTTGGCGAAGCGTACCAACGACGTAGATATGGCGTCTTCTCCGTCGTCAGGTTCCTCTTCTCTGGCGACAGAAATATGTCAACTGGAGCTGGGCTTTTCAAAGGACTTCCATCCTCGGAGTCGGACGCAAGATCTCCCTTTTGATTGACGTGCGTGGAGCCAAAGTTGACCTCGAGGGGTACTCCTGATACCATGCGCACTTCCAAGGGAGTGCACGGGGATGAGTGACGACTTTCGAAGGGACCTTTGCTCAGAATCTGCTTCACAGGCGACGGAAGCTGGTCAAAGCTCGGAAGACTAGCACAGATGTCGGGGCGGCGCCTGACCGTAATGGGGACTGCACAACGCATCGTTGTCTCGTACTTGGTGCCGCCAGGGTAGTATTGGGTGATCAAGGCCACTACATCCAGAGACATGGTGTAGACATCGAGCCGCCGAGCTCCGACTTGCGAGGCCAATATACCGGGGATTGTTCCTCGGAAACACCTTTGGTCCAAATCCTACTGGAGCCATTGATGGTCACTTTCGCCATTTTGGCCAACGAAATATGCAATTTCCACGTTTGTCATCGCCGAGAAAGGTCGGTTCCAGCCCATTGAAGGGTTGAGCGAGAAGGTGCTGTACTCTGCCACCACGTTCTGTAGATTATGGAACGTCACCATTGGGGGAAACCAGGCGTAATGGCAGTGCAACTTGATGCTAGAATCCAGTTTTGACCGGAGATACCAGCTTCCGCGCACCTCGAACGTCACCTCCACGCTCGGCAGCCTGCCTCGCTCATATCGCCAGCAATCACGTGATAGCACAAAGTCCGTAATGCTGGCGGGGCTGATGCTTCTGAATCCAGTCGAGCTTCCGAGCTCCTCGATAATGTCAGTCACGATGCTGGAAATCGTGATGGTAACGGGGAGCGTTCCGAGATCGCGCAGGAAGGTATCAAATTGCGCTAAAAGCGAACAGGCGTTGTGTTGTTGTGCTGCACAGTGTTAGAGCAAGATCACGAGGCAGCAAACATGTACGTACAAAGCTGCTCGACTTCCTTCTCAAGGAATGCCTCGATGACAATAAACGCCGTTTCCTGAGCAATGGCACGCTGAAAAGCCTGTTCGCAGAAGAACACCTCCTTGGCAGCCGACAAATCCGAGAATCTCCACGTATTGATGATGTCCCTGTCGAAGATGAGCGCCTTTTCCTCGATACGGCGCTGTCCTCGGAGAAGCGCATTCCCAGCTTGGCCTCGGCCTTCGTGGGCTCGCTGATAGTGTTGACTCCGAGTATAGGAACTATGCACAGGCATGAAGCAGTCATTGTGCGAGATTCGTGATGGACCAATGGCGCCGGAAGGATGGATATTGAGGTGATTGTTGAGGAACTCCACCACACTGTCGAAGTGCGCGCCGTCCACATGGGTATCCATGCTGAGAAAAAATGATGACTCTGCCGTGCGAGTGATCTATGCGTGGTGGGTATATCGATGCAGGTTGGCTGAGATGGGTAACGGTTGCCAGAGAGATGCAGCCACTTCGGGCCTTCCCTCACTGCACAGTTACTTCCCTCACACTGCATCCATGGCTGCTCTTGTGCTGAGTTTCTCGTTCTTGTTGCCCAGTCTGCTAATTTGCAGGAACGCATCACAGCCCCAGCCTTCCAGGCTGTGAACCTGGAGGCTGCCCGCCCAGTACTCTGCATAGATCTTGCTCATGGGAAGGCCCATGCCGAGCTTCAGCTCCGGTGGCCGCACGGATAGTGTTGCCAATGAGTTCCCAAATCTTTCACCAGGATGCTTGCCTTTCCTGTCGACTTCTTCCGGCGTTTTCAGCTCTTGCATCGTTGCTGCAAGACGTGGAACCTGGCCAAGATTCTGCAATCTGTTCGTGCGACGTGGGCCCTTCGCAAATGACCAGAGGTACGGCAACACCTCGCGATCGACGCCACCACCTTGATCAGAAATGCGAATGATGACATGCTGGGCAGCTTCGCAGATGAGAACTTCAATTGGCGGCGGATTGTCGAGTCCTTTCTGTTCGACAACTGCCTGGATGCTGTTTCTGAGCAGCTCACCCACGATGTATTCCAGATGTGAGGGTATGTACGGGAAAGTAGTGTCCAGATGACCTTGGATCACCACCTCTGGAATCGCAACTTGAGGCCCATAGGCCTTGCGGACAAGCTCTCTGGCGGTCGAAGCACACTTTTCTACCACCTCCTTCGCTTTGCATTTCAGGAAGATCTCGCCTACAAACTCATCCTCTGGTGAAGTGAGGGGCTTTTTCGCGTTTGGAAAGTGCCATGGCGAGTGGAAGGTCTCAGTCAACGCCAGATGTTGCTCGGCAATGACTCGACGACTGATTCTAGAGCGTAGCAGCGTTCTCATGAAACGATCACATTCCTCACTACTGACTGCGTTCTGTATCTCTAGAATGCCCATGGCCAACTGAGGAATGACAGACAAATGGTCCTTGAGCGTGGATGTGATGACCTCACAGAAGTTGTCGTTCTCATCTAGAGTACGGATTGGAGGCACCTTCCGAATCTTCTCGAAGGCGTCGTAGTACAGTTCGTAGACATGGCTGATATGCTGGTTCGTCACGGCCGAATACGGCAGAGTTTGCATGTTTCGCAATCTGTGGGCGAGTCTTGTGGGCAGCTCCAGACGAACGTAGTTGGCCGAGCTCAACAGCCGTTCTTCTGTCAAAGTGCGTCCAAAAAAGCTCAGTTGGCGCAAGCTGATGGGTCTTGCCTCGCGCGAGACCCATTCATCGAGGACATTCGAGGGACGCCATGGCGGTGGCACTGTGCCGGGTGGTGGGTATTTTGCCAATGAGGTGGCTGCAGTGGTGTACGATCTGGCCCAGCGAGATGGACGTACACGGCCCAGTCTCGCAACAGCCACTGCCATGCTTCAGACACAGCGTGCTCGAGGTGTGGTGCGAGTCGAGGTTTGAGAGCTACTGAGAGCGCTCACCGCGTTCTGGAACACGCGAGGCGAAAGACAAAAGTCGCTGCATCGACACGAAATCTGTCACGGTATGTCCGCGGGAGACAGAATTAAACGTGCAAAGCGTTTGTTCGATGGTGTTCTCAACTTGACCAAACTATGCGGCGATGTTTCTCGATGCACCTGACAGTGCTTCCATGCGAATGAGCAACAGGGAAAGTGACATGGCGCAGATGGCGAGCAGATCGCAGCAACGTGAGATGGATCACAAGGTGGGGCAATTTTAAGCCTCACGGAGCCACGAATGCCTGAAATGGAGGTTCCTTGCTTGAAGCTGCTGAAGCGACTGACAACAGGACGCACAAGGCCGGCTGACAAACGAAGTACGACTGCAAGACGGCGAAGTGAATGCATCGCGGCTGACATGTGCAAAGGCGCGTCGGAGCAGCAGACCTGCCCTTTCCCTCGCGCCGTGACAATCCGCTACGATCCGTGACGTATTCGCGCTGCGGCTTTGCTCTGTCTCCGCCAAACACTGCTGCGAGCTGCTTGTCGGGCGTTGCTGCTGCTGTTGCTGCTGGCTGGCTGGCCTGCCTTCCAGACGTCGTCTCTTCATCTCGAGCACCCAGGCCACTGCGCATTCACCCATCCACCGCCCCGTCCACGCCCACCCCTCCCCCCATTCACCACCGACACGCCTGCGCTGGCGCATCGGCTTTGTCTTGCCGCACGTGCCATTTGTCATTCCCAGCAGCAAACTGTGCCTGCTGCTTGCTTGCACCCATCGAAAGTTTCTCGTTGCTCGCAGCTTGCGCAGGCTGCAGGCATCGCCCACTGCTAGCTGTTCGCCATCATGGACAACGTACGTACAATTCGCCAACCCCCATCTGCCTGTGGAACGAGCATTCATCCTGTGCTCCGGCGCCATTCTAACACGAGTGCACAACGCTGACGTAAGGACGTGTGACAGCTGGGTAGCGACATGCTGCTGGACTCCGACTACGACGAGAAACACCTCACCCCTACCGACGACATTGACAACGTCGCCATCATATCACCCGACGACGCCGACAGTATGGTCGACGATCCCGACCCGGCCTCACTGCCGGCCGAGCCGCTTGCCGATGACCACGAAGCGATGCTGGCTCGTTGGATGGCCCCGCTGCCCGATCAAGAGACTGAAGCAGAGGCATGGCACAGTTGGGATATCGTAGATTGGGTCAAACAACCAAAGCGAGCGCATGGGCCCACATTTACCTGTGGCGGGCATCCGTGGCGAGTGCTGTTCTTTCCTGCCGGCAATTCAGCGTCAGAGAGCGTGTCGTTCTATCTCGAGCAAGGCTTTGAGGAGGACAATGGACAGAAGCCACCCGACGGTTGGTATGCATGTGCACAGTTCATGCTGGTGCTATCCAACCCCAACGACCCCTCCATCTACATCCACCATGAAGCCAATCATCGATTCACAGCAGACGAGGGCGACTGGGGCTTCACAAGGTTTGCGGATAAGAACCGGATATTTGCGCCCAAGTTCGATGGCCGTGAACGACCGCTCGTTGAAAATGGATGCGCCAGGATGACCGCCTATGTGCGGGTGCTCAAGGATCCCACTGGAGTATTGTGGCACAACTTCATCAATTACGATAGCAAGAAGGAGACTGGTATGGTGGGGCTTCGCAACCAAGGAGCCACGTGCTACTTGAACTCGCTGCTACAGTCGCTCTATTTGACCGGAGCCTTCCGCAAGGCCGTATACCAGATACCAACGGAAACCCCACAGGAGCGAGAATCCTCGAATTCTGCATACATGCTGCAGCGGTTATTCTACAGCTTACAGGCCGACCAAGTTGCCGTGTCGACTAACGAGCTCACGCGATCTTTTGGTTGGGAAAGCAGGCAGATATTTGAGCAGCAAGACGTCCAGGAATTGTCCCGCATTCTCATGGAGAAACTGGAAGCACGCATGAAGGGCACTGAGGCTGAGAACGCACTCGAGCAGATGTTTGTGGGCAAGATGAAGACCTATCTCCGGTGCATCAACGTCGAGTACGAGTCCAGCCGAATCGAGGACTTCTGGGACTTGCAGTTGAATGTGTCCGGCTGCAAAGGCTTGCATGATAGTTTCAAGGACTACATTCAAGTTGAGACTTTGGAGGGCGACAACAAGTATGCTGCTGAAGGCTTTGGACTTCAAGACGCAAAGAAAGGCGTTATATTCGAGAGCTTCCCCAATGTCCTTCACTTGCAGCTGAAACGCTTCGAGTACGACTTCCAACGAGACGCCATGATGAAAGTCAACGACCGATACGAATTCCCCGAAGTCTTCGATGCATCACCATACCTGGATGAGGCGGCAGACAAGTCAGAGCCATACGTATATCACCTTCATGGCGTCCTCGTCCACTCTGGTGATCTCAATGCTGGCCACTATTACGCTTTCCTCAAGCCAGAGAAGAACGGGCAGTTTTTCCGATTCGATGATGATCGGGTCACTCGCGCAACCAAGCGGGAAGCCATTGATGATAACTTTGGTGGTGACTACCAAAGTGTGAACGGTGTGCAGAAAGGACAGAACCCATACACTCGACAGTGGTCCACGAAGCGATCCAACAACGCATACATGTTGGTCTACATCCGCGAGAGCCGTCTTGATCAGATACTCCTACCCGAAGACCAAGTCAGCCCCCCGGAGCATCTCCCGATCAAACTGAAGGAGGAACGATTACAGGCCGAGCGCCGCCGCAAGGAAAAGGAAGAAGCTCATCTCTACATGAACGTGTTCGTTGCGACTGTTGAGAACTTCAAACTGCACGACGGCCAGGATCTGATACCGTGGACGGACGATGCAACCAACCCTGCCGCACCGTCTATCCACCGCCTCCTGAGAAGCATGACCGTTCGAGATTTCACCAAATTTGTCGCTGAACAAAAAGGAGTCGATGCCGACCTGATCAGACCCTGGATAATGGTCAATCGACAAAATGGGACTGTACGCCCTGATCACCCGCTGATGTGGGCCGACATGACGCTACAAGAGGCTGCCGACAAGTTCAGCACGCGAACGTCTGGATTCAGAGTCTTTATGGAACAAACAGAACGAGACGAAGATGGGAAGCCAATCTGGCAGCTGGACGACGAGTCACTTCCTTCGCCTGGTGCCAACGGCGTCCAATCTTCGACAAAACCTATCATCTTGTTCTTGAAACACTTCGATGTGGACAGGCAGGAGCTGCACGGTGTTGGTCACATCTACATGAACCCGTCCGACCGAGCGCAAGATCTCGCAGGCCCAATCATGAACATGATGGGCTGGCAGCCTGGGGAGGTGAGTCTCGAGCTCTTTGAGGAGATCAAGCAAAACTACATCGAGCCTATGAAGCCCAAGAATACTCTGGTCGCCTCGGAGATTCAAGATGGCGATATTATCTGTTTCCAGCGGAGCCTGTCGGAGCCCGAACAGAGCGCGATTCGCCAGACCAACCCAACTGCATGCCTCACTGCACCCGCCTTCTACGATTTCCTGTTGAATCGACTTTTCGTCAACTTCACGCCGAAGTCATTTGTGAATCTGCAGCTGCGCAACGAGGAGGATGCGCAATTCCAGCTCGCACTCTCCAAGAAAGATACGTATGATGCCCTCGCGCACAAGGTCGCCGATTATCTTTCCTCCAAGAATGAAGTCACGATCGAGCCCTCACATCTGCGATTCACCACGACCAATGTTCAGTCTGGTAAGCCACGTGCTGTGGTGAAGAGACAACAGAACACCACGGTCAATCATATCCTCATGGGCAACAATGGTTACGGCAGCTACGGCTACACAGCGACGCAGGCTCCAGATCACCTGTACTACGAAGTACTGGAAATGAGTCTGACAGATCTGGAGCAACGCAAAAACGTGCGTATCATCTGGCTCACTGAAGGCATCCAGAAAGAAGAGCCATTCGATCTGCTGCTCCACAAACAGGCCAACTTCACTGATGTTTCTGGAGCCCTACAGCAGCGGGCAAGTCTTCCCAACGAGATCGTGGACCAGATCCGCTTCTACGAAGTTCACAGTAACAAGGTGTACAAGGTCCTACCTCCTTCACATGGTGTCATTGCACTCAACGAGTTCATGAGCGTGTATGCCGAGCGAATCCCGGAGGAGGAGTCAGAGGCGGACCCAGACAACGGTGATCGTTTGATGTATTGCTTTCACTTCGAGAAGGAGCCATCCAAAGCGCATGGAGTGCCGTTCATATTCCTCATGAAGGCTGGCGAAATTTTCAAGGAGACCAAAGAGCGAATCTCGAAGCGAACAGGTCTGAAGGGCAAGAACCTAGAGAAGGTCAAGTTCGCTGTGATCAAAGGCGGCCAAGTCTACAGCAGGCCTGTGTGGATCGCAGACGGTAAGTCTTCCTTGAACCCCAATCTCGTATGTTTCAGAAGCTAACATATTTACAGATGACATCCTCTCTGACAAGCTCGGACCTGAAGATCATCTGGGACTGGAGCACCCCAACCGTAATCGCCAGAACTGGGGACGTTACGAAAGCCTCAACATTCGATGAAGGGATGCAGACCACGAGATTCATGACTGCTTGGGGTACGGGTGTACAGCTACGAAATGCTACAATTCAGCGAGCGAGCGAGCGATCGAAGGTTCAAGGTCGGAAAAGGTTTGGAGTCGTGCAGTAGACTCATAATTGCGACGATAGATGATGTGTGGGCTTCTCAGAGGGTCATTTTCAAATTTTGTTCTTGCGAGCGGGTCTTTAGTGCGTGCATCGAGCCCTTCTGTGCTTTCAGTGGTTCAGAAGGCATAACTGGTGGGCAGACGGGCAGCGCAGCGTTGCTTTGAAGCGTCGTTCACTTGGGCGCGCTTGCATCTTCTGTCTTGCAGACTACCGGTCAAAGAAATTCCAGAGAGCGGGGGAGAAGCATAGGCCAAGCATATGCATGTACTCTATGCGAAGAAGTTGTTTCCAACATGCCCTTTCTCCCTTCCAGTTCACAGTACCTTGGTAATAATTCTGCTAACCTCACATCACGCCGGCTTTCACTTGCCATCTATCCTCGCGATCCAGAAACCGAACATGTCCCCCATCCGGAATTCATCCTTTTCACTTCCCAGCGGCGCGGCTCCTCTTTCCAGCTTCGCCCATCATGGTCATGTCCAGAGAAAGAAAGAATTTCCTTCTCGAAGCCTTCCACCGACTTACTCATAACAGCAATCGTCGCCGTACAGCTCTACACCCCTTAGCTCCCGCACCTCACGAATCCAATCACTCGTCTCTCAACGCGGACACGTGGCCAAGGAAGGTAACATTCTGGAAGAATAGGCGTAAGCCAGCAAGCACCGCGCCGGAACTGTATACGGCGCTGTACGGCGGTCGCATCGGAGGCTTTGCCGCGGCAAGCTTTTTCTGTTGGTCGTTCGTATTACCTAGTTTGGGTTGTGCATGGGGATGGAAGGGAAGGATCGTGGTATGTATGTGTTGTTGGTTTTGAGGAGTAGATGCTGTATGGAGGTGATGTGCCGATCGGGTCAGAGCCGCTTTCGGCGGGTGAGCTGGATGGGGATATGAGTCCGGTGGGATTTTCGACATCATGGGGTATGATCCGATGATGGATTGCGATTTTTTAAAGGAGGCTGCACGATTGTGGTAAGCTATGCGCGTGGGATGTGTTACTGTCGTGTAGCGGGATTCCTGTTCAGTGTTTTGTCGGGTGCGTGGTTGCTGGATGGGTCTTCATTGCAAGAATTGAGTTTAAGAAAGCGAAAGTCAAACATGCTAGTACGTAGCTGTATCATTCGAGTAATTGTATGTATATATGCAACTGAGCATGTGTTTGTCTGTACAATATGTACATCGTTCTCTCACTGGTGCTTCGCGCTTTTTTTCTGTTCTGTCCTGCTCTGCTGGAGCTTTCGACTACGCCGCCATGCATGCTGCAATTGTTTTCGTGCCCAGGATTCCCTGCTACCGACTCGTCTCGACATGCTGTACAGAAAGAGTGTTTCCTCCGGTCGTATTTGTGCGACTCTCGCATGCGGTCCCGTTTCCAGCGACTGAGAGATTAGTGATCACTATAGATTAGATGCTGTACGCATGCCTTCGCGTGGTTTCCGATCCTTGGAAGTTTCTCCGATATGCCATTCTCCTCATTGCTCGACTGCAGCAAAATCTGACATCTCCTCGCTGGAGAGGAGAAGGAATGTCTCGTACCTCAGACCACGCTTTACTTTCTTCCCCGTGCCGGTATCTTGCCATCTAATCGCCTCTTCACTGACAGTACCGTACGCACGAACCAGCGCGCGCCAGTAGCAAGCTTCGGCAGCGGGTGTCAGGTATCGCTCTCGAAAAGTGCGAACACTGTTGTCTGCAATCTCTTTCGCCTTGAGCGGGTTGGCGATGAGTTCCTCAATCTTTGGCGCCAGGTCTGAGAAATCGCGCTCGACCTGTACGAAGTTCTGCCGCGGACCTTCGGCAACGAGGAGATAGTGGAAGTGCTGGATGTATTGCAACTTGTGAGCGACAATGACTGACCGACACGCCTGTCGATACTTCAATGAAGCTGAGTAAGAGCGTCCTTCGACATGTGCGATGAACATGTACTTGCAGTGCTCATCGAGCGATAGGAAGTTCTGCTTGACGTCCCAGTTGATCTCCTTGACATCGCTCCATTCCTTCCCTCGTGCAGCATCTAGGAGTCCTCGCCTGAGCTTAGGTGCGAAGCTCAATTTGCCGCGCCATACAAGCTGGGGGTTCTTGTCGACGAAATCCATTCCTTCTTCGACGGCGAGTGCCTTTCGCACGACTTCGTCGTATGGGCCGACCTCGTTGTTCTTCCCCTTGATGATGTTGTCCCAAGCCCAGAAGCCAAAATCAGGGACGAGGAAGAATGACTGCTCGTAAGCTTTTCGCGCCACAACCCAAAGTGGTTCAGTCCGGCGACCTGTTACGTCCGAAGCCTTGTCCTCGACCGAGAAGATGAATTCGACATTTGGTAGGCTTCTGCGATCGGCAATCCCAGCTACTGCTCGGTGTAACGAACTCAGGATAGCAACAATCTTTCTTCGGTGATCCTCGCCCGCGGACTTGGTCTGAAGGATGTACAAGTCGCCTTCGTAGATCATCGCTCTCGTCATTGCATTCTTCATGTCGATGCGATCAAGCATTGCAGCTGTAATGTGCGTCTGGCGTTTCTGCTGCCAGTACTGTATACCCTGGTGAATGTCCTCGTAGAGACCAGGAAAGGCTGCATCGCATTGTTCCTCACTCAACCCGTCGTCTCGAGAATCTCGGTTGTACTGAAAATTCCAGGTTGAGTGGTCGCTTTCGTTGACTGCATATTGTTGCTCCAGGCATGACTGACACTGAAACAGGGTGGCTTGCTGACATGTGGCGTGTCCCGCGGGTATGAGTTGGGTAAGGATGGCTGGTATATCGTCCTTGTCAGAGTTCATGCCATACCATGCGGTATATATAATGATTGCGGGCAGCAATATGCTGGCGAGCAATAGAAGGCGCCATGCCCTCCCAGATGGCTGGACGGCCACACTGGCCAGCATGGTGAACGGGGGTCGGCAATGAGTCGCCGTGCAACCTGCACACTTGGCTGCGTGCTATGCTGCCATCGGCCGTCGAGAAAGCGATCGCATTGAGCTCCAAACGAAGGCTTGTCAAGGAGAGAGCAGGGTGATGAATCGCTGCCTTGCTGTGAGGAGTGGCACGCTTGCCTTGACTGGCCTTGGCACATCTCCTAAGCCACTGTGCTCCAGCCTACTGTACGAAAGCCAATTCCTGAGGATAAAAAAAGACGGGGTAGCTCGCGGATCGTCGCGATCTAGGAGTCTACAAACTGCGTAGATCTAACGCCATTCCTGGACATTTGGAGGTTCCGATGCCTTTGCGCGATCGCAAAGATCGCAATCCCGTCGATATAGCGCGCAGACGTCGCTTTGCTGACGTTCTGTTTCGAGGTTCGTCGTTCCAGAGCTGTGGCGGGCTGTTCCGTTCTTTGGTTGGACGCGTGGCCTGGAACCGTTTCTTGGCTTGAAGAGCAATGGTTCGTATCTCGCGGGTACATGTTGCTGCAGGAGCGGCCGCCCGAAATGGGCAGCGCGCTTTCCTGAGGGCCACATGTCGCCTGCAGAGACGAGATGTCGTCGAGAAAGAGGAATGAAGTCCTCATCGTGCCTGGTGCCTGTCAGACGGCACGGCAACCGGCGATAGACAGACTCCGGGTCCTGTGGCGCAGCCTGAGCCACACCTTCCTAAGCGCTTCGTCGTTGCGCGTCACCTGCGCCAGCTGCGCCAGCTCAGTTCGCAAACAGATATAGAGCTACGCGCCTGTTCAAGACATCGCGCTCCGAAGACACCAAGGTAATTGACCACTCGAAACCTCAACAAGCTCATCAAATCTCGCCCTCACAATGATCTCCGCAATTATCCTCGTCATCATCACCATCTTCCTCCCACCAGTCGGCGTCTTCCTCGTCGCAGGCTGCGGCGCAGACCTCTTCATCAACATCTGCCTCACTCTGCTAGGCTACTTGCCAGGTCATATCCACGCGTAAGTTGCTTCAAGCTCTTCCCTGCATAGTAGCAACCCAGAGATGCACGAAACTCTAAACTAACCTTTCCGTGTTCGATTGTAGATTCTACCTCGAATACGTCTACTACTCTCGCAAAGAGCAAGCGGAACAAGGCTACTACAGCGACCGACCTGCGCCTGGAGTCTATAGCGACAATGTACAGACGGGCGGCGTTCGAGGCTATGGTACGATAGCGCCGCAGGGACCACCGCCACAACATTAGATCGGAGCATACGATGCGACATATGCAGCGACGATCGCAACTATGAGGACAATGACGAGGCTGAGTTGGAGTGACATGGAATATTTATGACGTTAGGATAAGGTTGGGTCCACACGAGATTGATTAGTGAACGACGAAGACTCTATACCAGGAAGCAGGCTGGATGCTGGGGAGGGAGACTGCTTCACGGCGTTTGTCTTTAAGATACCCATCAGTTTTATGACTAGCATGACTTTTGAGCTTTTGCTGATGTATGAAAGCGAGTGGAGAAGTCTTGAAGTTTCATCAGCCTTTTGATCCAGGCGGAAGTGAAGAAGGTTTCTTCTCGTCATTATTCATACACTCTATCCTGTTCTGTAGACCTCTGATATTGGTCATGCTGAATGCCCCCAGCCTCGCCTTGCATTGTACACGGTGTGAGTGGAATAGTCAAAACTGTTCCCAACCCCTCTCGAAATCAAATATCGAAAAAGTCCCCAATGGCATCTGTCCAACTTCCGCCATCGCCGCCACCTTCTCCACCAGCACTTGGTGGGGGTGGTCCATCTCCTGGTCCTCCTCTTCCCCAGGGGTCATCGTTCTCTCCCCATGTATCATTGCTGCTGTTCGGTGCATTGTCCTGCGGCGGATACTGCCCATCGCCGGCAAAAGGCTCGTTCGCAGTAGGGCTGGCGTCATCCCCACCTCGAGGGCCATGCATGCCACGCGACATCGCTTCATACCCTGCCATGGACCCTGCGCCTGCTATAGCGCCTTCGCCAGCGCCAATCGCGCCGCCAGCACGACCTGCTGCTCCAACAGCGCCTGCAGCGGCACCTTCAACAGCGCCAGCACCTTCTGCGGCCCCGGCAGCCCCAGCAGCACCAGCTGCAGCTCCACCTTCTGCAGCGGTCCCGCCACCCATGCCGAACGGTAGCCACATGGGCATCATGCCGGAACCGCCCGAGTGCCTCGAAAAGTAGTCGAAGTCTATGCAGACCGCCGTGGCGAGCATGGTAGCTCTTTGGTCAAGGGTCATAGCTGTACCTTCGCGTTGATATTCAGCTACAGCTTTCCCATTCGAATCCTGAAGTTGCGCCTGTTGAGCAGCGCTATCCATACGCAAAGCATAGACACCAGTATCGGTGAATATTTCTCGTGCAAAGCCCGCAAAGTTGCGATTCACGCTGCCAATTGTCTGTTCTGATTCGTTGCGTAGGGTAAAGTCCCAGGATAGGAACGGTTCGTCGACATGAGCGAATTGTCTCATTCCCGCTTCGATCGCACTGTCTTCGGTCTTCGCTCCTGTGACTGTCACGTCTTTGGTGTCGGAGGTAGGACGCTCGCCGGATTCAATGCGTGGTACGCTGTAGGGATCTGACGGGTCCTCGCTAGGTCGATAGGTCGCCATCGCATACTTCCTTCTCAGTGGAGCCCATATTTGCCTCGTCTCACCAATCACACGCATCTCCTCGAGCTTCAAGGGCGAGATCTGCGCAACAGCAGTCTGGTCCACGACAGAGCTCGCGCTCGTGCCTTGCAAAGCCGTGCTCGTTGACATTTCTCGCTCTTCATAGCCGCCCGGAGGAACGGGATCGTATATCCTGATGCGACTATTGATCCAAGCAAATGGGCGATGTATCCTCAGCACTTCCCGCTCATGTTTATCGAATATGTGTGTCGTGAAACTTCGATGTGTCGAGAACATCTGCCTCTTGAACATGCTGCCCATGCCATGATCTTGTTCCGCGATATACCCTATTGTCTGTCCCTGTCCATCCATGACGATGTAACGATTTGCTTGTTCAAAACCAAGCATGACGTTCATCATCTCTAGCTGGCGTTGAATGACCAGCGAGCTGTTCGACAGGATCGCAATGGCCGGGTGATCTGGCGGAAGAACGCCATAAGGATCGTCTGGGATACGAACTTCTGTCACCAGGTCAGATGTGTCTGCTTCGGCGAGGGTAGCGGCGAGCTGGGTGTTTCGTCCTGCTGTTGTCTGGTCGGGCGCTTGGGTGGGCTGCTGGGCCTCTTCCTGCGGGGCTTCATGTTGCTGCCTCGATATGTTCGCCGTTCTCTCCTCCAGGCTGCGATCCTGTTGTTCGCGACTCAAATTGGTACTGCGCTCATTTCCATCTTTCTTCGGTATGCTTGCCCATGGTCGGGCTCGTGGTGGCGGTTTGCGTGGAGTTCGACTATCTTTCCACCTCCTTTGCTGTAGTTGACCACATCTCACCCTACCTTGAGTCTGAGCAGATTCTGTGCTCGCTACTCTAGGAAGTCTGAGCAACCATCGCGCTGTAGACATGTTCGTTAGTGGAAGAACCTGAAGTTGTGTTAGTGATGACGCTCAGCAAGTGTGGAAGCTTTCGGCGCGCGGTCCGTTGCTCGCTTCAGAAACACGTCCACATTCCAATGGACGCCTGGCCTGGACACAACTTCATCGACTCACGCTCTCCTCACATTGAGAAAGCTCTGCGAGCCGTCCCAGACAAATTTGGCGTAGTTCTTCTCCATCGAGCTTGCCGCACTGAACCGCATCAGCCGCACAGAGGTTCGCGCTTGCTGAAGAGTAGAGTCATTCCTCCAGTTTGACTCGCATTCACTCGGCGTGGCATGTGCATTCACGTGGTCTACATTCACTTTCGAATCGCCTCGAACGAGCACAGATCTCATAAGTATATCTCTGAATCAACGTCCTCCAACACTGCACTTGAATCATCATTGATCTGACAGGGCTTGCTATTCACATTTCCACTCGCTTTCTACTGCATGCTCCAGAAGCACAGAAAGACTCGCTGCGCTACTGCGTCTACGTCCACTTCGACTCTGCTACCTACTGAACTCCCACCATCGACAATCAGTGCCTCGTCATGGGCGGCGCAGCATTTGCTCATGCGGTGGCACAAGGACAACCGACACTGCGAACTCCGCGCATGACACCACAGACATATGAACGATTAAAGACCATCTACCTACAGCGCTTGGCGGAGTTCTTTCCAAATTGCCGTGTCACTCAACTGCGAGAGGCTCCAGGAAAAGCGGATTATGGTGATCTCGATTTCATTGTCGCCTCGGATGGCCCACTGGATGCCACTCAACTTGCGACTGCTCTTGGAGCAGCTGGCTTCTTGTCGTACGGCGGTCTACATATGCTGGCTGTGCCCCTCGACGGCGGAGAAAACACCGAACCGCCAGTAAGGTACACTAACGTCCACTCCAACAAGGGTCGGCAGGCGTCACCCATACAGAGCGAGTTGGAGTATGCGCAGATTGACATCGATCTGATCGACCCAGCTCTTTTTGACTGGCATGGTTTCTATGCTTCATGTGGCGACTTGTCGGGCTTGCTTGGGCAAATTGTCCACAACCTAGGGTTCACGGTGAGCGATAAAGGTCTATTTCTTCGTCTCAAAGAGCTCGAGGATGCAAAAGGAAAGGCAAGTGAATTCCACTTGCGCGTCACAGATCGGCAGGGATTGTTATTTCTTTCGAACAATCCAGACCATGTCATGCAATTCCTCGGCCTCAATGTTGCGCAATATCACTCCACCTTCGACTCTGTGAACGAGTTCTACGCCTGGCTCGCAACATGCAGGTTGCTCACTCCAGATTATGTGGGTAACTTGCAGTACAAGCGCAAAGACACATCAAACCAGCGTCAAAAGGAGCACAAACGATCAATGATCACAAGCTTCTTCAAAGACTATCTGCCATTGCATATGGAACTAGAGTTTAGCGACCTCGATGACTCAGCGACCTGGAAAGACGACCTTGCGCAACGAAGACAGGAATGGCGCGAGGAGGCTGTTTCGTTCTTTGGAAAGCGCGAAGAAGCTGACAAGCTTCGGAACGCCCTGTCCATTTCTATCGCAAACCAAATGGCCGATCATCTAATCAAGCCGGTGGTAGCAAAATACTACGAGGGAGTGGAGAAAAAGGTCGCTGAAATTGTCAGAGCCATTCGTCGGTGGGTGGGCTTCGAGGATGGCCAACCAAAGATTCTGGCACACAAACATAGCGATGAAGAATCCCAGTTGCGATTCTGGCTGGATGGCAACACTCTCAGAGATCCGGCTGCTGTGGAGAATTGGATCCGGGACAACTGGGAACATTGCAGGGCACTGGAGCGAGGAAAGCCAGAGCCAGAACTGGCTAAGGCTGCGAAATGAAGTACGAAAGCCTCGCGCGAGACTTTTGCAAAATCAATTTCGGGCTCTGGGCCGAGAGTCGAGCCCGTCTCAACAACGACTGCATGCTATAGCGTTCAGTATTCCAACAAGGAGTAGGAGGCCTTTGCGGAATGGGATTCTGCATCATGAAGCCCTTTGTTCGAGACTCCACCTACATCGGATCGGAGCAGTCAGTTTTGATCACTGCTAAAAGCACCTTCCTGCCTGGATCCCGATACGTCCCACTACACAACCTCCAATCGCGTGGTAAACTGCTTGCCCTGATCCCCTTTGGTATGCGTGGACCCATCATCGCGTGGCCTAGAAGGTCGCGCATCGCTGGCTCTACCGAACAAGGCATCCATCTGGTCTGGCCTTAGCCCCTTTGTCTCGTGGATGAAGAACACAGCGTAGATAGACGACAAGACCAGCATCGATGCAAAGAAGATGTATACTCCATATCCCATGCTTGTATACATGCTGGGTAGTGCTTTCGTGACGACGAACGTCCAAAGCCAAACACTCATTCCCGCCCATGGTCCACTGATACTCCTGAGCGAAGCAGGAAAAATCTCGGCTGATATGATCCAAGGCAGACCGTTTGCACCGAAAGACCAGGTCGCACCAAAAATCATAATTGCAGCCGTCGCTGCTTTGCCGCCAGCGATTGTGCTTGCGCTGAGATCAGTGGCTCCAGCTTGTAGTTTACCGACGGCGATATAGCCTGCCAGGTAATATTGACATGCGGCGCAGGCGAGACAGGACACGATCCATGGCTTTTGGCGACCGACACTGTCGATGAAGAAGGTGAAAAAAATGATTGACCCTCCGGCCTTGATCAGACCGTACACACCAGTCCAGAGAGTTGTGTCGGTGAGTCCGATGCTGCTGAAGACGGTAGGCGAATAGTAATTGATAGCCGCAGCGCCTGACCAGCCTTGCCACATGAACATGACAAAGACAAGCACGAAGCGATTCCAGATGCCCTTGCTGACAGCCTCTCTAGCGGCATCACTGAGAAAGTTGGCAAAGCTCTTGTTTGCTCCTCGCTGGTTCTCGAGCTCAGCATGAACAAAGTCGATGTCTTCAGCAATGTAGGCATGATCGGCAGGCAAGCATCTGAAGTAGCTGTATGCCTTTTTGGCATCCTCCACTCTGCCCTGCTTAATCAACCACACTGGTGACTCTCTGAGGAAAGGTATCCCAAGGGCGAGCATCCCAGCCGGCACCAGCTGTACACCCATCGGTATGCGCCAAGCCGTGGACGACTCCGTACCGATGGTATGAACGATTCCGTAATTGACCCAGAAGCCAATGACGGCGCCGATCTGATACGCCGATTCAAAGAATCCGGTGAGGCGGCCTCGAATGGCAGGTGGTGACAACTCGGCGACGTATATGGGACACACGGCCGCAATACCTCCGACACCAAGCCCAGTGAGGAGGCGACCAGCATATACCAGGCCAAGTTGAGTTGTGGGGACTGTACAAAGAACGGCACCGACAGTGAATATGCAGTTCGAGATGACAATCGTCCACCATCTGCCGAGAAGCTCAAGCGAGAAGAACATGAAGAGAGCTCCGAAGAAGCCTCCGGCCGAATCTGCAATGATATGATCAGAATGGCATGCCTCATGGGTTCAGATGAGATAAATCGTTACGAACAAATACTGGTCAAATTACTACTAACAGCATCCTGCTCTGCTTTGCTCATATCGAGCATGCCAAAGTCGCGCTTAAACGCAGGCTGCGCGATCGTCGTTCCGATGAACGACGAGTCATATCCGTATGCCAGGACCCCGAACGAAACAATAATCGCAAAGGCATAGATCCTCCAATTGTAGACCTCTGGTGGCGTAGGTCGATCCTCTTTCGCGCGTTGGAAGCCCATGGCTGCGTTTGTGAATGCAAAAGACAGTCGGCTGCGACCTCGCTACCATGGCTGCTATGCTCGGGACATATATGTAACGAAGCTGGTGCCAAGACATGTCGTCTTGTGGGGTATTTCTGGGGTATGTGTGGCCGCCATGTGGAGGTCCTGATCAGCCATTGCCTGATCATCTCGTGCCTTCAATTGCCGATGCATGCAACTGACGCCGTCTCGAGAGCCTCGCGCTCAGTCCGGCGTTCAGCCATGCGACTTGCGCCGCATCGGAAATCGACAGCGGCTCGCCGATATACGGAACTCATAGGGATGCCGGCTGTGGACTATCCATGTGCTATGGAGATGTCTAATTTTGTGTTTTTCTGCTAGCATTCCTGTGAGGGATGGATCGATTGTCTTGGGGCAAGAATGTCGGTATTGATGACTTCCTTCGAGATGCTGCCTTGGATCATATTCATTCTCCAACTAATGTTCTCCATGAAATCCAAATCTTGTTCACAATAGTCGGTCCCAGAGTCCAGCAACATAGTCCGATCAAAAGCCAGCTCCGCGCAATCCGTCCTTTTAAGTATTTGTGCCCAACACAGCCCATCCTCCGTCCACCAAGAACATCTATGACGAACCGCATGGCATTCAACATCTGGTATCATGGGGAGCAGCTTCTTTAGCTGGAGATAACCCCGGCACACGTTTGGATGCCTGGGGTAGTTGGGGGCATGTGCGCGAGCTTCTCCCGCCGTCCGATCAAAGCATTGAATTCCTCGGGACTTGAAGTTGCAACAACCAGGATCTGGACCTTCGATGATGATGTGTCGAATGGCGGAAGGCGGTAATGTCTTCCACACCTTTGGCTCAACCGCATCATCGTAGTAATAGCCTACGAGAATTTGCGTGCTCATGCACTCTAGGTACTCAGCTCGGATCTGCCGACTGACCAGTTGCAATGAATGCCACAGTGGAGGCTTCAGATACTCGGTGTTTCGTTGCGACTCGATGATGCCAACCAGAGAATAGATTTCGTCTCTGAGCTCTTGTGGAAGACGAAACAACATGTTTTTCTTGTCTTCTCTTCCAGCTAGCGCGGAAGCGTGCGATTCTGACATCTGCTTGATGCATTCGACCTCGAGGATGTCCATGGTCGCCAATAGATTGATGCACTTTTGAATTTTGGATGCCATAGTCTGGAACTATGTGCAGCTGCTCTGAGTTGCGATCGAGGGATGGGGAAAGTGTGACCTCGCAATTATAAGTCCTTAATAGGGGACCTTCTTGTGGCACCAGATCAGGCATCGAGCAGGCAGACGTGCCTCCCTTGCTTGTGACACCGGTGAAGAACACGTCCCAGGCTGGCATATGAATTTCGTCCTCTGGCATGCACTGGACAATCTTGTAGTGCAAATGATTGCCGAGTTGCTGAAGCCGGTGTAGCTCTATGAAGACGTGATCGCTGCCCAATTCTCGACAATGAGTAGTCAAGATGTCGATATTGTGAAGTATCCAATTAAGTGCATAGGCGTCATCCTTGATGATCGGGCTGTCGTCAAAAGTCGTAAGTCATCAACGACCACGGCCACGGCCAGCTCCGCCGCCGCCCATCATATTACCCATCATGCTCATCATGCTATTCATGTCCATGCCAGACAGATCGGGCATACCACCGCCCCCACCTCCTCCCATCATCTTCATCAATGAATTCATGTCCGGCATGCCTCCACCACGACCTGCACCACCCATAGCCTGCATTCTCTTCTGCATAGCCGCCATTTGAGATTTTTGATTGGCACCTCCCATAGCACCCTGTGCTTTCTGCATGTTGGCCATACCGCCCTTCATCTTCTTGGCCATACCTGCCATCATCTTCTGTTGCGAGAGCAGCTCCTCGACCTCACGAACAGAAGAGCCCGAGCCACGAGCGACTCTGGTAATTCGCGATGGCTGATCAACGAAGATCTTGCCATCCGAATCGAGCTCCTTTTGTGTCATGGAATCGCAGATGATGATCATGCGCTTGAGCTTGTCGCCGCCCTCTGCATCGTCCATACCACCCATCATGCCGGACAGACCAGGGATCATGCCTGCCATTTTGCTCAGAGGTCCCATCTTGGAGATGTTCTGAATTTGATCTCGAAGATCGCGAACAGTGAAGCGACCTTCAGTGATATTCTTCATGGTCTCCTTTTGATCAAGCTTAAGGCTCTGCACGTGCTCTACCAGACCCTGCATGTCACCCATGCCGAGCAACTTCGAGACGAAGGATTGAGGATTGAACTTTTCGAGATCCAAAAGATGCTCACCCGTACCGATATAGACAATAGGCGTATGTGTCGCCGCGACAGCAGAAATGGCACCACCACCTGCTGCGGCACCATCGGTTTTCGTGATGATGATAGACCCGAAGTCGGCAGTCTCCTTGAACGCTCGTGACTGTGCCTCAGCTGCTTGACCGATGGAAGCATCGAGGACCATGATAGTTTGGTTTGGCGTGACAGCTTGCTGGATCTCCACCATCTCAGCGAAGAGCGCATCTTCCTGGTGATGTCTACCCGAAGTGTCCACGATGATGATCTCGAATTTCTCCTTCTTGAACTTCTCCACGCCATCTCTCGCTACAACGACTGGATCAGTCTGAGTGAGAGAGCCATAGTATGGAATCTTGGCCTTTGTCGCATTCTGCTTCAGCTGGTCAAAAGCACCGGCACGGAAAGTATCGGCACAAACCAAGCACGTCTTGAAACCTCTCGCCTGGTACCAGCGTGCCAACTTCGTACAGGTCGTTGTTTTACCAGCACCTTGGAGACCGACGAACATGATGACATTGCTCTTGCCTTTCTTTGGCTCGTAAGGTTTGCCATGTGGGTTGACAATGTCGACCAGGGCATCGAAGACAGCTTTCTGGATAATGCGCTTCTTGTTCGCGTGCGCAGGCAGCTCGTTAAACTTGACTGCAGACTTGATGGTCTTGCGGAGGTTGGCGACCAATTTCACGTTGACATCAGCTTCGACGAGGGCGTTGGAGATCTCCTTGATCATGCCATCGAAGGCTTTCTCGTCGAGCGTCGGGGCGCGGGTGATATCGTTGACGGCGGCATTGATGCGGCGGCCGAGGTCTTGCAACACCATCCTGACACGATGTCGGAATAACAACCGACTGTGCTGCTATGGTGTAAGACTGAAGGGTGGCTTCGTTGCCGGGGAGGGTCGCGGCGGAGAGAAGGTGAAATAGATAATGTGGAGGCCAGAGTCCGAGTCAGTACTCAGAGTGGGGGACGTATTGTGGCCTCTCGGTGGTGGCGGCGGATCGGACCTCCGCTCCGCTCTGTGGCTTGCTTGCTTGCCTGCTTGCATCGTCATCTGAGCAGCCATCAACACACCTCTTCCTGCGACCGATAAGTTGGCACGGGCACGCCAGCAGACATGGACCACAAAGACCGCTTCTCCATGGCGTCGTCGCGAGAGCCGAACCCGCTGCGTCCATACTACATCCCGCCCTCGATAGGCCCCGGCCCAGCAGTATCGACACAAGCCGCGAACGCGACCCGATCAGGCACTACGACAGCATCACGGCCCGATGCCTCATTCTCATCAGCCCGTGACTTGTTCCCAGACCTCGATATCTCGTCTACCACGAGCGAGGCCTGGTCACATACGCGCAGCTTATTTGACACCCTTGCCTGGCGCTACACATCCGTCCTGCTGGCTCAACCCTTCGATGTCGCCAAGACCATCCTCCAAGTATCTCTCCCACAATCACAAGAAGTAGTCACTTCACAGAAAAAGCGCACAGCGCAGAGCACAGGCTATGCTCGCAGCAGTAGAGGCAGAGGAGGAAACCCCTACGAAACGGAGACGGACGAGGGCGAAGACAGCGACAGGAGCGATGATATCCCAGACTACTTCTCAGCTACAGCACCGCGCAGTCGGTCACCCCGAAGACGAAAGAGGACCCCACCGAGTGAGGATCTATCGCCTACCCCACGGCCGAGAAACAGAACACAACCAGGCGCAGCAGAAGATGTGGTAATACGAGTAAAGAAGCCGGAGAGCGTGATGCAGGCCATCTCTGCCCTGTACAACACATCAGGAGCCGTTGGATTGTGGCGGGCAAATAACACTACGTTTTTGTATTCAATATTGCTCCGAACGACAGATTCGTTCATTCGGAGTCTATTGCTTGCGATACTCGGTCTGCCCGACATTGCCGGTCCTGATCAGGGAGGCCTTGGGCCCGGTTTGAACTTATCAGGAGGTGTTGGATTCAGCGGCATCGATCTCAGCGATTCTCCAAATCCTATCGGATCACTGTTCGTCATTGGCCTCGCAAGCTGTTTGACCGGCCTGCTACTGGCTCCACTGGACCTGGTCCGGACAAAATTGATTGTAACGCCCATCTCCGAGGGCAAGCGAGGCCTAGTTTCAAACTTGAAGCGACTTCCTTCCTTGGTCGCTCCGTCCAACCTCTGGACACCTACTGCACTGTACCACTCAATACCCAATGTGTTTTCTGCTGCAGCGCCGTTGTTTCTTCGACGCCAATTGGGCCTGACACCCGAGCTGACGCCATCTTTGTGGTCGCTCGCTGCTTTCACAACCACGCTCGCCGAGCTCTTTGTCCGCCTGCCGTTGGAGACTGTCGTTCGAAGAGCGCAGGTGGCACAGCTCAGGCAAACGGATCCGGGCACGACACTCATCGTCGAGCCCGCTCCATACAGCGGCGTGTGGGGCACTGTCTACGGCATCATGTACACCGAGGGCGAGACCAATACGAAGGCTACAAATGGCATGCTACGTACACGACGAGGGCAAGGTGCAGCTGGACTCGTTCGAGGATGGCGAATTGGCTTTTGGGGTCTGGTCGGCGTCTGGGGTGCAGGGGCTTTGGGACCTGGAGATGGCAAGAATAGAGAATTTTGATGACCTCTTCCCACATATTGTGGCGTGGCGACAGATTGACGTGCTGCTCTTGAGCA
>JAASLG010000357.1:0-23825 GCA_013365235.1 Cercospora sesami | reverse complement strand
CGTTGATGGGTTTGGCGAAGGAGTTCTTGTACGCGTTCAGCCCGTACAGCACCTTGGCCAGGAGCGTGGAGTCGGATTGCGTTTCGACATTGCGGTAGAACTCGAGCAGTTTGGGGAACAGCGGTAGGATGAAGGTGAAGGAGATCTGGACGCGTCAGTAAGTCTCGCCTATCTCTGCCATCTGGTGCATCTGCCGACATGCAGCCTTACCAGGTCCAAGATCAACGATATCACCAGCACGCGGAGCACCTTTTTGCGCTGCTGCGGCGTGAAGTCGCCCATGTTTGCTGTCTTCCAATGTCCAAGAGGAGAAGTACAGCAGAGGGCGTTCAGAGACGGGGTCAAGAGGACAGATGTCAAAGTAGTGGCTTCATAGCAAATGGCAACATCCCTCGGCTGGTCATCAACGACTCCCGAACGCGTTTGGCCTGGCGCGCGCGCACGACATTTGTCGGCGGCAGATCGACGTCTGTGGCTCGCGTCTCCCCGCTCTGTGGCGCTGTTAACCTTATTCCTGCAGCACGCTGGCCCTCGTCCGATGACGGAAGGTGCAGCCAGGGAAAATTGTGAGCATTGGAGAAACAGCAAGTGACGCCGAGAACGTCCACCGCTTTGGAAGGGCACCATCACATACAAAGCACATCGCCATCACGTCGACAACACCCTCAATCGACACATCCGCCATCATGCCACAGTAAGTTCACCCCTCTACAGCGCCGGCGGTGATTGAACCACCCTATGGGCATCGCGCTAGTCATATTCCCCTCAACATCGACTCCGACTAACGACATGTCCAGCAAAGTATTGCTCCTCGGAGCCGGCTTCGTTGTCCGCCCTACTCTTGTTGAGCTTGACAAGGCCGGCGTGCAGGTTACAGTCGCCTGCCGCACTCTGGACAGTGCGAAGAAGCTGGTCGCCGGCGACCTTAAGCACGCCAGTGCCATCTCTCTCGATGTCAACGACAGCAAGGCCCTGGAGGCAGAGATCGCCAAGAATGACCTGGTCATCTCGCTGATCCCATACACTTTCCACGCTCTCGTCATCAAGGCTGCCATCGCCGCCAAGAAGCATGTGGTCACCACTTCCTATGTCTCGCCCGCCATGCAAGAGCTTGACCAGCAAGCCAAGGATGCCGGCATCACCGTGTTCAACGAGATCGGCTTGGACCCAGGTATTGACCACTTGTACGCTGTCAAGACAATTGATGAGGTGCACAAGGCAGGTGGTAAGATCACTGGCTTCTGGTCCTACTGCGGTGGCCTTCCAGCACCAGAGAACTCTGACAACCCGCTCGGATACAAGTTCTCCTGGTCGCCACGTGGTGTGCTCCTCGCTGCTCGCAACACTGCCACCTTCTACCAAGACAACAAGAAGGCTGAGATTGAGGGCAAGGACCTGATGCGATCTGCCAAGCCATACTTTATCTACCCAGGCTACGCTTTCGAGGCATACCCCAACCGTGATAGCACTCCTTACAGACAGCGCTACGACATTCCTGAGGCCGAGACCCTCATTCGCGGAACACTGCGATACCAGGTACGTTCGGCACATAGCAACTTACAGCTGTCAGGCTAACACATCTCAGGGCAACCCCTCTATCGTGCAAACCTTCCGCGATCTCGGCCTTCTCAGCGAGGAGCCACAAGACTACCTCAAGCAATCCATTGCCTGGAAGGAGGCTTTTGCCAAGATCGTTGGCTCATCCAGCCACGATGTCAAGGACCTCGAATGGGCGGTTTCTTCCAAGACTCAGTTCTCTTCCAACGAAGCCAAGGATCGCATCCTCGCCGGACTGCGCTGGTACGGCCTTTTCAGCGACGACAAGATTGAGCCACGTGGAACCCCTCTTGACGTTCTTTGCGCTACACTGGAGAAGAAGCAACAGTACGAGCAGGGCGAGCGTGATTTCGTCATGTTGCAGCACAAGTTTGAGATCACCTGGCAGGATGGCAGAAAAGAGATGAGGACTTCCACCTTGGCCGAGTACGGTGAGCCTGAGGGCAGCGGTGGTTACTCTGCCATGGCCAAGCTGGTCGGTGTTCCTTGCGCCGTCGCAGTGCTGTTGGTCTTGAACGGTAAGATCCAGCAGAAGGGTGTCCTTGCTCCTGTCACCCCTGAATTGGTCGAGCCAATTCGTGTCGAGCTGAAGGAGAAGTACGGAATCGAATTGAAGGAGAAAACATTGGCTTAAGTGGTGAACTGCCGCAAGCTGAGCAACGATGATTACGAATAGAACGACTTGTTGTTGCTGCTACTACGATAGACCCGATACTGCGGAATATGCGACGCTGCAGGCTATGACAGGTGTAGAAGACTCTTGACGAAGCAATAGAATCATAGAACGCGAATGGAAAAGCTCTTGATATTGCAAAGACATGAGGCACAGTCCGAGGACATTTGCGAGCAAGTCTGGCTATAGCACACACTCGAAGTCCCATCACCGCGTAAATACTGGCACACATTGGGACTATGTTGGCCTGAGGGTCGTTTGGCAAGAAATCATGCGACGTTCATATTTGTTTGCGAACTGTTAGGTGAGCAGCTGCAGGCTGACCGTAGGCTTCACTTCACTTCTCACTTCACTTCTGATCGCTGACACAAACACGTCAGTGGGGCGCAGCTCCCGACTCGACAGAACTTTCCTTCCAGCAACCTATCATCATCCTCTTGCCGTCATCGCCGCTGGCGAGAACTGCACCTCAGTGAGTGTTCGTGCCTCGTGCATCTCTGACTTCAGGTCCACTGACTCTCGACAAAGTAAACAACACGACATGGCTATCAAATCGGCCACCACGCAAACGAAAGGCAAATTCGACACGGCTACCCCTGCTCCCACCGGAAAGCCTCAATATTTGGGACTTCTTGCTGCAGAAATACACATCAGCATTGCCCAAAACCTCGAGAAGAAGGATCTCCGCTCCCTGCGCCGCGTCAGCCGGTCTCTGGCAAAGGATACCTTTGACATGTTTGCGGAGAAGAACTTCACGTGTCTCTCTTGCCGCTTCACCTCGCGGTCCCTGAAGAATGCGCGCAAAATCAGCGCGACGCCTCAATTTGTTCGACATGTGAAAATGATCGCGTTTCATGCTGAACCGGGCCACAAGACGGAGCTTCCATGGCCTAGCATCGTGCCTGAAGTCGGGAGGGGGAGAGCACCCTCGGCGAATGACATACTGCTCAAGCACATTCTTGGCAATGTTGCCAAATGTGGTTTGGCAAAATGCATCAGACTGAACACAACGGACGGTTTCTTTAATCCAGCCTTGCACGCTGTGGCGATCGCCATAGGTGCATCTGGCCTCGTTGTCGAAGAGCTGCACTGCTCGATTGATGACCGCCCGACACCCATATTCGGTGCTTCAGCTGGAGGATATAGCGGCTTCGTGAGGGACCCAGTAACTACAGCCTTCTCTCGTGTTGCTAGACATTCCTTGAGCAACCTTCGCACGATCCAGGTCACCTACCCAGCGCCTGGAGGCTTTGGGCGATACGTCAGATCTACGCTGTGCTTGCTTATTGAGACTGCCTGTAGCGTCCAGGAGCTTACGCTGCAGATGCCTTTCGGACACTTCTGGGGGAATTTCAGGCACGCCTTGACCAATTGCCAGAATCTACGAGTGCTCAAACTCCACGGCAACAAAGAGGAATGTGATGATGGTGGCTGGGAACTTTTTATGATATTTTCCCAGGTCAGTCATTCTCTGGAGACACTGATGCTCGAGAACATCAAGATCTACACTGGTTGTGATGACCATTGGAAGGAGTTGCTAGACTGGCTCTCGAACGCGCTCAGTCTAACGTACATCTCATGCAAAAATTTGCGGACCACCATCTCACCTTTTGTGTCGTCATCGTTGCTTCTAGATGGCAAAGGCAACTCTGAATTTGTGGTGGAAGGTTCCGAGGAGGAGTTCAAGGAGAGACTGGCTACAGTCGTGGCAGAAGTGGGATACCGTGTGGAGCTTGACGTCAAATCCTCCAAAAGGCCAGATGAGGAAGCGAGCTTGTGAGGGATCGGACATGCAGCCTAGCCTCTCGTTTGAGCAAAAGCGCTGTATTGGGATGAAGGTTTGAAAAGATTCTAGTGCATAATCGGCTGCGAGTGTGAGTGAGTGATGAGCGGTACCATCCCTCACCGTTCTTGACGTAGAAGCCCAGTCATCCTGCTGTGAACTTGGTGAACTTTCTTCAATCGGGAGAGCAATCAAGCAAGATGGCAGACTCTAGCTATCCAAGTTCGTTACCTTCGTTCCACCGGGACATGCGTCGGTTATCATTCGATGCAGTAAAACTGATCTTCGCGCGTTGGTGAACGGAGCATGGCACGGTCTTGAGGTCGCGCGTGGAGGAAGGCGGCAGAATGTGAGACACCTTTGACATTTGACGATCACGACCGGGAGTCCAGTCAATTATTGACGCGGAGTCATCTCCATCAGGCAAGCGCAGCCTGGAGCTTCGATGACGACCTTCCCAATGCTTCCTTCCTCACAGCTGCACAGTTGGACCACAGGCATTGACGAAAAATGCCGCTACGGAACACACGATAAACACTCCTCGGCAGCAGTTCGAATGCCTGTGAAATGTCGGGCAAGCGGCTCATTGACGCCTCCAAACTCCTGTCCGCTAGCGGCTCGATAGCAAAGAATCACTTCCGGATACGAAAAGAGCAATATGACCTGTTCACTAAGACGTCCGGAGTGGCAAAGGCTGTCCAGAACCAGACAAGTCGCGTGACAGTCACCGTCGGTGCCGCGATAGAATTGGCAAAAAGATTCAACGACGATCGGCCGAGCTGGCAGAAACAGACAGAGGATGGCGTGGACTATGCGAAACAGCAAGCCCAGGCGGTGAAGACGGAGGCTGAGAATATCCAGAAGGATCTGAAGACCGCAGCGGCGAATGCTGGGTTCGAAGCACAGCCAGCTGAGGCGGGAAGGGCGCGAGATGATGGCACATTGGCTAGTCTGCGGAAACATGAACAGCAGCGGCAGGCTGAGGCACAGATACCAGCGCAGGCAGCGGAGACACAACCTGGGGCGAGGTCGGAAGGGGGACAGGATACATTCAATGAGAGATCAGGATCTGTCACTCCTGAGCTGTCCTCTCTGCCTCGTACGAAGCTGCCCCGGCACGCGGAGGAGCTTCCGGAATCGAATCAAGGACTTCAGCGAAAAGAAATCAACTCAGAGGTGTACCCATCACCAGCTCAATCAAAAGATGCAGAGTCAGAGTCGTTGCCGGAAGGCATCGATCAAGTCTTCCACAGCCCACGAATATCAAAAATGTTGGGGGCTTCTGCAGGTACTGGCACAAACCCATATGCGAAGAGGCAAAAGCTACCTCCAAAGCCTTTACCAGAGATGATCGAGGCTGCAAGGCGGCGAGACGAAGAAAAGAAGGCAAAGGAGCAGCAAAACGTCGAGCCTGCGCAGGCCAGGTCACGTCTGTCTGAAGATGACCAGTCGCAGCCAGTCGCTCAGAATGTTACGCACGACCAGGAGACGCAGCTACTTGCCGCGAAGATAGCGAGTGCTGCGGAGCCACAGGCTGCCGGTGCTTCAGCAAATGAGGCAGAGCAGCAACAGCCCAGAGCCTTCGAGATGCGCGAGTCCCGAGTGCCCGCAACGCGATTTGGGCGTATCTGGCAATATGGCGGCCTTGCCACAAGTATGGCATTCGGTGCCGTCGGCGAGAGCTTCAGCAGACTAGTAGGTGGTGGAAGCACAGGCAGTCTCATGTTGAGCGAGGGGAACATGAACCGACTGGTTGCGAAGCTAAGTCGAATGCGAGGTGCGGCTCTGAAACTGGGCCAGATGATGAGTTTTCAGGACAGCAAGATCTTGCCACCCACAATCAATGCGGTGCTGCAGCGCGTGCAGGATAGTGCTGATTACATGCCCTCATCACAACGAGATAAAGTTCTCAGCAGGAACTTGGGCTCCGACTGGAGGGAGAAATTTGCGACGTTCGAAGAGAAGCCATTCGCTGCTGCCTCGATTGGACAGGTTCACAAAGCAACACTAAAGACCGACAAAGGCGACGTGAAAGTAGCAGTCAAGGTGCAGTACCCTGGTGTGCGGAATAGCATCGATTCTGATCTGAACAACCTCTCTTTGCTTTTGACAGCGTCCAAGTTGCTGCCGAAAGGACTCTTCCTGGATCGCACCATTGCGAATGCGCGCACAGAACTGGGCTGGGAATGCGACTACGAGAGGGAAGCCAACGCCTGCATCAAGTTTCGCGAAGAGCTGCTTACAGATGAGTTGGACACGTTCACTGTGCCAAAGATTTATCTTGAAGCTTCCGGCCCGGACGTGCTCACAGCTGAATTTATGGGTGGCACTGGCGTAACCAAAGTGCCTAACCTGACGCAGGAAGAGCGAGATTGGATTGGCTCGAACATTCTGCGTTTATGCTTGCGCGAGCTTATGGAGTTCAAATTCATGCAGACCGACCCCAACTGGACGAACTTCCTGTACAACCGATCGACAAAGAAGCTCGAGTTGCTAGATTTCGGTGCAAGTCGAGAATTCCCGGACAAGTTCGTCGTTCCATACTGCGAATTGCTCATCGCAGCATCGAAAGGAGACCGCGAGGCATGCAAGGACTTGTCTATTGAGCTAGGCTATCTCACAGGCCACGAGAGTTCGGCCATGCTGAAAGCTCACGTTGATTCTATCCTGACTCTGGCAGAGCCTTTCGTAGCTGGTGCATCAGAGGTGTACGACTTCAAAGGACAGACGGTCACAGAAAGAGTACGCCAGAATATTGGACTCATGCTGAGAGAAAGGCTAGCGCCTCCGCCAGAAGAGACGTACAGTCTTCATCGCAAACTGAGTGGTGCGTTTCTACTATGTGCACGATTGGAGAGCAAAGTGCATGCGAGAGAAATGTTCGCTCAAGCTGCGAGAGTGTGGAGAGGTAAGGCCGAAAAGGTCAAAGTGGCGTGAACAGTACGCACGTATAGATGAATGTAGAAATAGACTTGTACCCCATCTCGTGACATTCTGCGAGAGTCTGTCGTTCTCCGGCAATGCACCACTTGTTTGATGAGTGATCAGAAAGCCCGACCAGTCGGTTAAGAAGCTTACGCACGGGCCTCCAAGCCGGCCGAGGGTTGGCATATAATCGACCTCACCTCTCGACTTCCGCTTGTAAGGCACTGTCTCAATCTCAAGTCTTCGCATAAATTGATCCCTAGTGCAAAACAGGACAAGACACACATCAAGATGGGTAAAGGCGGTAGAATCGATGTCTACCTGGACTGTAGTACGTCTCCTCGGTTGACTGCGCCCTCGCATGTCCCTTCCCTCTCCCAGCAATGCTTCAAATGAGCACCGAGAAACACCAAAGTACAAACGTGCTTTCTCGCAATATTAACATATTTACAGATTCGCCATATTCTTATTTCACGCACATGCACCTTCGTCGGATCCGACCTCAATTAGCCAAGCACCACATCACAATCTCCATGCACCCCATCTTCCTTGGAGGTATCAACGTCGGATCCGGCAATAAACCACCGTGGACACTCCCCGCCAAAGCCACTATGGGTACATTCGACGGAGCACGCGCTAAACAATATTTCAAAGTCCCCGAGCCAGACAAGTTCTCCGCGCCACCATTCTTCCCCATCATGAGTCTCTTGCCCATGAGGGCTTTACTCTTTGTCCGAGAGGAATTATTGGATGTGGAAGGCAATGCTGAAGATCGAGAGAGGTTTGAGAAGGCTTTTGGGGAGTTGTGGAATATGTTGTGGCGGGAACATGAGGATATAAGTAAGCCTGAGGTTTTGGTGAAGTGTCTTGGGAGGCATTTGAAGCAGGAAGAAGCGGAGAGGGCTGTGAAGGCTGCGAAGGAAGAGAAGTGGAAGAAGATGTTGGTGGATGAGACGGGGAGGTTGGTGGAGAAGGGGGCTTATGGTGCGCCCTGGTTTATTGTTAAGAATGCGAAGGGTGTGGAGGAGCCGTTTTTTGGAAGTGATCGGTGAGTTGTTTGATGTTTGAAGTTGGGACATGAGTTTTGGGTTTCGGTATGCTGACTTTGAGATTTTAGGTTCCATTATATTTACCAGTTCTTGGGTGTACCGTTCAGAGATATCGAGATTTTGCCGCCAGGTGGCGAGAAAGAGGCAAAGCTGTAGACACGGGAAGAACTACGGATGTACACAATGATTGCTGATTGAAGTTTGACAGGCACGCGCCAAGATCAAGCTTTGCAGACAAGGCGTCAAGCTGATTTATAAGAAAGTGTACGCATCGTGTCTGTGGGCTTGCAACTTTCCTTTCCACCCCGGCATGAGCTAACTGCGCGACGTTGAATCTTCCCTTTACGATCGAAGTCTACCGCTTTGCCAGTATTTGACGACTAATATTATAACTGCACGACATACTGCAGCACTGAACTGGTGCCACTAGTCACAGATCGGACGGTGAATGTCCAGACCTGATGTAGAACAGGTGAGACGACTCTGGTGAAACACTGAATGGTGAATAGCCTTGTTCATCAGATCAGGCTCGTCTCTCCGATAAAAGCATCATCCTTTCCACTCGGACCTATCAACAACAGAACCTTACCCAGCAAACCTTCACTTCACTGAGAAAACACTCGCAAAAATGTCGCAGCACGATCAAGGATACGAGTTGGGTGCCCCTGTGTCGGAGGTCGAGCTTCAGTACGATTGCATCGGTTGTGGAGACACGATGCATCGTCCCAGCGCAGCAGTCATCCATGGACTCGAATTCTGTCAGCAATGCTTCAATGCCGGCATCCGTCCTCTTTTTGAACAATACCTTGCCAACGAACTTGCGCCCGTCGTTTGGCAGGGCCGACCGATCAGCTTCAAGGTTGTGCAGCATCAGTTCTCTGCAGAGTTCATTTTGGCGTTTAGAGAGCGCATAATGGAATACGCTGTGCTGCCTAGATATCGCATTTACTGCGCCGGAAAGTTGGAAGGACCTCCTTGTGGAAAGTTTCTTGGGGACAAACGGCAAATCTTCAATGTGGCGTTCTGTCTCAATTGCAAGACCGAGACTTGTATCTTTTGTGCTACGAGCAAGGGCCCTTACGAATTTGAGCACCAATGTGCAATCCAGCTCGATCCGCTTGTCGATTTGATCCGAGGCGCGGATTACCAGCTCTGCCCAAAGTGCGGCCTGAAAGTCGAGCTGGCTGAAGCCTGCAATCACATGCGGTGCCAGCTGCCTGCGTGCGGCGGTACTTCATTCTGCTACACCTGCGGCGAAGAGGTCTTCCACGGCGATGGCCACTGGTCCGCTGGTCGCCTATGCCCACGATACAATTTACCAAAGCCACCGAGCCCGATGACACGAGACCGCCTAGCAGAAGAAAGCTACATCCGGGAGCACGCGATGGTCCATCCTGCAGTAGACGAACTACACCGCGTGAGGAAAACCTTGGTTCTCAGTGGCCGAGTTCTGTCTGAAGATCGGCTGGGGCTACTACATCATCCAGATGCTCAGGAAGCCCAGCGAGCACTGATTAAAGCTATGAGGCCTTTCCTAATGGCGTTCGATAGATTGGAAGGGAGAATACTTGAACACGGCCCAGTCGTGAAAAAGAGAGCTGCTCTTGCCCCAGCGATCAGGGAGGCGTATCTCAGTGGGATAGCGAAGGATGATCGTGCTTCGCTGTTGCAGTATCCCGCAATTGCCAGCGGATATGCCGATCTGGAGAGAGCCATTGCCGCTGCGCCCAGGGATGAAATTTTTGCTGGACTTGTTCGTCAGCTACAGCAAGAGCAAGAGAGCTAGGATCAGCCTGTCAGTTGTGTCAATGTGGAGCGGAGAGGGCGCAAGATTGGAGAAAGGAAGGCACTTTGTTGGCAAAAATGTTTCTTGATGGGTGGCACTATCCACCGGAAAGGGGACATCTTGTCGGGCGTTTCGATTGTGTGACCTGTATGGAATGCTGGAGGACATGTACGACAGGACGTAGTTCAGAAATTGTAGCTCATGGTATTCGGTTCGATCGGCCGTGGTGTTTGGACGCATCCCTGATACAAGTTCGTAGCGACAAACTCGACCCAACACGAGTGTAACTCCTGCGTCGAAAGGTGCTCATCTCGACAAGGCCTTGGTTTCTGTGTTACTGTCCATCAAGTGTCGTGGCCATGTTGCATAGTAAGAAACCTCCGCCATCGGGGGAGGGCGGCCTCGCAAACGTGAACGCCTCACCCGATGCCCACACGTCTTGGCATCCACATGAGGACTGGTAACTTCCAGATTGGGCTAAGTGAACACAACCGACATGCAGCCAAGCGTGTATAGCCTCATGCATCGTTGAAGCCCTGTCCGACCTCGTGGGCAGTGCTGGCAGGACGAGAGGCGCGACTCGACTTCAGCTGTTCACGCAGTCTGTAGACCTCTTCCTCTTCGCTCGTCACAGTCGGCATCCTTGACAAACATGTTTGTTACACGACAGCTTCGCATAGATCACTTGCTACTGCACGGGCTTTTATTCAATGCATACGCACTTGTCCAGGGTGGAGTCGCTCCTCACCGTCCACTGATCACGCCCGCGCCGGCAGTCCACGGGCACGATGATGCTCATCAAGCCTTGCGTAGACAGCTCGCCACTACTTCTCTGGCGGATACCTGTGGATATGTGAATGCAGCAGTGTGTAAGTCTCATCTAGCCTCAGTGCTCTTTTGGCAAGTCCTGATTAGTGCGCAGTGGAACCTCGGGGATGCGCGCAGGGCTATACCTGCTTCGCTGAGAGCAGCCTAAGCGTTGCAGGTGGCTGCTGTCGTCTTGGTGATGCTGCAAATTGCCAGCTTCCTACGGCTTGCGTTGCGCAGGCGGACAAGTCAAGTTCCTGCGACAGCTCATGTAGTGCGGATGAGCGGACAACGAAGTGGTCCGTGTTCTTTCTTCCGCTGTTTCAATTGTCGACGACTTAGATGACTGCAAAGCGACTGACTTTCAATATTTAGTGATTTGGCTTCCCCTTACTGCTATACAAACTACTGGCCTACACCAGGCCAGACGTTTTCGGAAGTCGGCTGTACCACAGCCCAAGGTCAATTCGCGTACGTGTATAGCACGTACACTGGATTCGGAGCCGAGATAGAAGATCTTACCACCGGGTCTCAAGCGACCAATCCCCCAATCTCAGCAACAAATACCAACGTCAACACTGGCGACTCTGAGCAGACTGGCAGTAGCTCCCCATCCGAAACCTCGGTCGCAGCTGGCAGTGATGACAACGGAGGCTCGAGTGGTTCCTCGACGAACACAGGCGCGATAGCTGGCGGTGTAGTAGGCGGTGTTGCGGTGCTTGGTCTGATCGCAGCACTGATCACCTGGATCGTGCTCCGCAACCGAAGAAAAGAGCGAGCAGCCGTGGCGACAGCAGGAGGCTCCGGTGAAGGCCAAGGGGGGTTCAACGGCAACAACGAGCTCAAACCTCCAGCGGAAGATATCGCTCCCGTATCGCCAGCTTCTTCGCACACACTTCCGCGGAAACCAGTGGGACAGGAGTTGCAGGCGGGAGTCGACAGACACGAAGTCGCTGGCTATGCGGAGGCGAGCGAGCTACAGAACCAACCTAGGAGGGTTCCAGAACTTCCATGAGAAATTGACGTGCGTAGCCAGCACAAACAATAGCTGAAAGACGACCGTGCCTATCAGCAAGCAGGAATTGAGTTTGTCGTACGTGCGCCAATTGGTCTGTTTGCTTTGCGAATAGATATAACAGTGAGATTCTCATCTGTATTTCCTCAGTCCATCAGCCGCTTTGCAGAATCATTTGGGTAGGTGAGACCAGGCATAAGTTCAATCACTCACGTTGCGGAGCAAGTTGACTAAAGACAGGCATACCAGACCCAAGCACAACTTCAGCAACATGTGCTCCGCAACACAATTGCAGTGCCGAATCTGCGACGGCAAACAGGTCCGAATCATCCATTGCGGAAAGAACGGCAAGCATACCGTCATCATGCCCAAGCATTGTCGTGAAAACCTCGGAGTCCGCGCTGAACACAAGATCAAGGTTGAGAGATGGTGTCGATGCCCAGGCGGAAAGGAGTCTTGAATGATGGAGTCGCCCGGGACAGACGCAGTGATGAAGGATGGCTCGGTTGGAATGGGTTGCATGATTGCTGAAGGAGTACCAAACTCGGAGAATGTCTTTGTATCGGCTCTTTTTCATCCTGTGGAGACTGCTACCGACCAGACGAGTAGAATGGCATAAGGTGACGAGCTGCCTTCATCCCATCAACCAGGCGTTGACACTTTGCAACGTAGCCCGACTGGGACTCGCATCTGGAGTTGAGATCATAATCCAGCTCAACCTTTGCTTAATTAAGTTCTTGTTCACTGAAGATCTGTCCAAAGTTTGTTTGACGAGCCCGCTGTCATTGAAGCACTTGCACAGAAGTGCGAGGGCCACCCCTACAGAGAGATCTTTGCCGGTTTGACATGTGGATAATACTTTGGTTTTGCTGTCCAGCGTCGGCAAGAGTATCTCCAGCTTGAGCAGCTCCGTGCGAAGCATTCGGCTGCCATTCTTGCCTTCAGGTAAGCTGAGCACGATGTACCGGTCTTTCATTGCCTTGGCCATGGATTCATCTGGCTTAGTTGTGCATGAGATCACGACATCGAAGTCACCCGGTCCCGTTACTTCAGCAGCTGTATTTTTCCCGACATAGAGGTTGCAAGTCGGCCTGATGGGCCTCGGGGCTGCTACGTCGATGTCCTTCCGAGCGTCGGCCACGATCTCGCCAATAAGCTGCGGCAACTCATCTTCCGAGGCTGCGATCAACTGTTCCCTACATCTCCAGAACATTGTAGCGTTCAGTCCCAAGGACCAACTTTCAGGATCATCCGCTGCTCCTTGGACGTAATCGGATGCCGCAGAGGTCTCGTTACTTGTTTGGTTTGACGCCGTGCAAAGTACAATCAAATTCGCTCCCCTTGCTCTGCTCAGATCTTCTTCATTATTTGGCATCTCGTCTCCAGATCTTTGCCAAGAAAGTCTTATCGGTTTTCCGTTCAATTTGTTCCTCAACCCATCCAGGTCAAGAGCTAGGCGCCTCACGTCTTCCACCCAGCCTTGCACGCGGCTCTCAATCTGTGCATGTTCGCTCTCGCTCACAACGTCACTCGGCGTGTGCAACTCCAGGTCTTCTCCATTTTGGTGGTCGGGGAACAGTATACGATTCCAGACACAAGCCCAGATCGGCACAGTCTTACTCATGGCATCCGACATACTTTTGCCTCTTCGTGTGGAGTCAATTATGACCACACAACCTCCTCTCGCCTCGGTCATCTCACTACTTCGATCGTCGTCGGCATTGTAGCCGTGAGCACGCTGGGCGTCGTCTGCAGAACTTTGCAAAGAATCAAACAGTGTAAAATTCAGTCTTCTCAGACTGAATGCCCACTGCCCAAAGTGCCCGTCTGTACTTTTGAAGTACACGCTCCCTCGTTTCCGGTCTGGCGGAATATACCAGCTCCCGCAGCGCTCGTTCGCTATGAGTGGGGCATCATTGTAAGCTTCAGAGACGGAGACCACAAATTTGGAGTCTTGATAAATGGATTGTAGGCGATTGTGAATAGTAAGATTCGACCGCTTGAGTTCGGAGAGCGCTTGCCTGAGGACCTGAGAGGCAGGAGAGAAGATGATGTCTTGTTGTTGGAGGACTTGCGGCGGAGACATGGTTTGTGGAGGATAGCTATGGCAGCGGCAAGAGGGATTTCAGGAAGTCGCAAGTTGAGAAGTTTGAGTGCCTGAGGTTGACTTTCTCGCTCACAATTTGTGTACCCAAAAGCCGTGTGGCGTCGACACACATCGGACGAGAATTGGTGATTTTACGATCTGTGGTCACAACGAGGGAGACAAATTCGCAGACAGAGAGCAACGACTGAGAAGCGCTGTCATTGTCACTCATAACCCATACTGCTGACCATTCACCTCTATGGAGGACAGGCGTCCGTGAGATATTACAATTATCATTCGCGCTCCGAGAGTACCGCATTCCACCTCGAACATCTCAACGCTGCAACCGAAGCTTGCCCAGCTACTTGTGTGCGGACATGTGCCGATGCATGTTCCAAGTAGATGCACCCATCGTTCTGTTGTCAAGTCGTGGTCTGCTTTGCAGCAATCTGCGTAGCGGCATGACCTTAGATCGTCCATGCCCCGGATAGGGAACTGCCGCTCGCTGTAGTCGTTTGAAGCAGATCCTCCCCATGCTGAAACTGATCAAAGCGATCGATGCGCGTCACGCGCGTGTTGCTTGGTGAACGGCTAGCCTAAATCAGGTCCGCCTGGATGCTGAATTGAACATCCCGCACGCCAGATCGCAATTGTGTGTAGTGTTGTTGAGACCACATCAGCACTACTTCTTGTTTGCTGCTGCCTCGACCTCCCGTAGCAATGCCTCCAGCTCGCCCAAGCTGGCTTTATCTGGCCCAGCTCTCTCGAACTCCAGTCCCGTCTTCACCCACTCATACGCCTCGCTCACGCGACCCATCTCCTTCAAGCACATCCCTCTCCTCCACCATGCCTTGACGTTCCCTATCCGCTTCATCTCTACTGCGATCTCCGCATCGACAGCGGCTGCAGCCCAGTCTTGTTGCGCGTACAACGCTTGCGAACGATTGCCATATAATGTCGACAGCTCTTCTCTAACCAAGCCAGAGGCTTCCCAAGGCGGTCGTTCCGTAGCCATCTTGATAGCGAGGTCGTACATTTTCAGCGCGTCGCCATAGCTGCCCTTCTTGTAGGAGGCATTGCCAGAGTCTTTGAGCTTCGTGATTTGCACGCTGCGCTTGGGATTGACGGGCGCAGGCGGGGGTGTGACTTGGTTGGGGGTCTCGAGCTGGGTAAAGGCTTTGACGAGGCGGTTCAGTTCGGCGATTTCGTCGGCGAGGCTTTGGTCAGACGAGGAAATCGCCTTGGTCACCGGGTCGATGGAGAGCGGGAGCAGTGTGAAGACCTCTTCCGCCATGATTGCCGGCTGCTTCGATGTCACTTGGAAATGGTTATTACAACAATGCGCGGGGAACAAGTGGCTAGAAGGAGAAAGAAGTGGAATGGAAGTCGACGTTGCAGTGGCAGCGCTCCCGCCTCGTGAGTGAACACATGGCATCGCATCCAGACCCTGCCAAGCGAGGCTCGTCAAAGTCACATCAAATGTGGCCACCAAATTGATGAGCCCCCAGCCGCAAGCCCTGAGAGACATGCAGCATGGCGGCGGCACAGTCAGCAAACTGCTCACAGTTTTCGCGCTATTCCTGTTGTCTGGACTTCAGATGCCATTGCTCCATCCGCGCCTGCAACCCTCTTCCTGTTCTTATCGGCCATGCATGCTCTGCTGCAACTGCCTCGGCGAGGCAAAGCAGCCGATTACACATCAGTTCCAGACCGGCTCAGTCCAGGACTCCTTGACATCGGCGAGGTTCGCGGCGGGGATCTCAGCTTCGACAAATTTAAATTGCGCTTCTCGAGCCTGTCAAGCCTGTGGAAGGAGTACGTGCTTCGTATGTCCCCTCATTCGGCCGACGCGCACCTGATATCCTTTGTGAGGAAAGCTGCCAGGGCTCGGAAGTCGGATCGCTGTCCCCTTTCTCCATGCATCTCGAGGCGTGACTTCACCACGAGGCGAGCATACGAACAACCTTGAACGTAGCACACCGGGTGCACCGTGATTTGCATCCAGTCAGAGTTATCCATGTCATGATGATCGGGGCAAGTACCGAGACGCACGCCCGCCGCATCCGGGGACATTACGATTGAGATGTTCACGAGCGTAAAGGGATCCAAGTATTGCGGATGACGGGGATCAGAGGCGCACTTGGCTGTCGCATTGTACATGGCGGAACGCGACCTGGTTAAGAACGGCTGCAAGGATGCTTGCACGCAGAATGCAATGTGGAATCCAGTCTTCGTCACTAGCAGGCCGCGGCAACACCAGCACTGCGTCTGACTGTTCCTGGTCACCCACGCGGAGGGCATAGGGCTTGAAATTCATCTCGATGCTGACATTGCTGGCCCAAGCTCAAGAAGGGCCGCTTTCTCGGTGACCTTGAGAGAGGATCCAGAATCGCACCACTGCCCTCATTGATCGTCACGCTATCGAAATCCTCTGCAAGAAGGCAACTTACTATGCGCCGCGCTCTTGCGGCTGCAGTCGCGCTCGCAAGGTTCGCCCGCGCCAGCATCGATGAACAGGACTTCTTGGCGGAAGACATCATCGTCCGGGACATTGCGATTCTTGGAGCTGGTGCCTCGGGTACATACGCCGCCATACGCTTACTAGAAGATTATAACCTCAGCATCGCTGTCATTGAGAAAGACGATCGCATAGGTGGGCACACCGATACTTACACCGACCCCAAAACGCGGAAGCCCGTGGACTATGGAGTTTTGGCATTTTGGGACTACGGGCCTGCGAAGAGCTACTTTGAGCGTTTGGGCGTCGATACTATCGCAGCACCACCGGGATCTAGCACAACGGTGTACGTGGACTCAGAGACTGCGACAAATTTGACCGATTATCTCATCCCCAGTTTCCCGGATATCCTGACGTCGATGGCAGTCTATGGCAACGAGTCTGCAAAGTACGACAACATACTGCTGCCTGGCTACTGGAACTTTCCTTCGGACAATGACATTGCAGCAGACTTACTGCTACCCTACGGAGAGTTTTGCGGAAAGTATGGCATTGCGAATGCATTCCCTTTGGCGCAGATCGCCGCTGGAGTAGGGGTCGGAGGCGTTCGTGATATTCCGACGCTCTACATAATGTACGTGAGTCCTACCTGTGCATGAATAATTGACTGATCCGAGAATAGGGGCTTTGGTTTTGGCCATCCGGCAGCCCAAAATCTGCTGCAAAATACACTCTTTGCGCCCAAGTCAGGCTCAAACTCCGAAATCTACGAGAAGGGGTACGCACGAATCAAAGACGACACACTACTGAGAAGCACTGTCACCACAGCAGAACGAGACGAGAACAACCGAGTGCTCTTGGTCGTGCAAAGCGAAAATGGCTGCAAAAAGCTCATCAAAGCAAAACAGCTCCTTGTGACTCCTCCGCCCAGCATTGAGAATCTTGATTCTCTGGACCTCGATGACCAAGAATCTGCCGTCTTCGTTTCCAGCTCTCCACGTCCAATCCATATTGGCCTTGCGAAAATTTCTGCCATCCCACGAAACTATTCGGTGCAGTATGTCTCTTCCAAAGTCGTGCCCGACAATTACCTCGACATGTATCAAGACATCAATCACGATCTGAAGATCGAGTCTACAGGGCCGGAGGGCTCCCGGCTTTTTCGTACATTGTTAGAAACAACATCAGAACTTCCCCTCACCGAGGCCGAAGCAAAAGCGTATATTACATCTCAAGTACAGAAGCTTGCGACTGCTGGGACATTCGATAACGCAGCCTTGACGAATGCACAAGGTTCAAGTGGCGATAAAGATGTAGGAGATGGTGGTGCAGCCGGCATCGAATTCGTTGCCTTCAGGTCTCACGGGAGCATTAAATGGCGACTACCCGCAGACGAAATCAAAGCTGGCTTTATACAAAACCTTTACGCGCTACAGGGACATCGTTCGACGTGGTATACGGGCAGCTTGTGGTGTACTGATTTTTCAAGTAATGTTTGGGCTTTTACGGATACGGTACTAGAGAGAATGCTGGGAGCGAGGCAGAAGGAATGACAACACTGGAACCTGACGTCATTGAACGTAGAGCGATGTTGCGTAAAGTGTCATATCTATTTTGCGTTGGAAGGTGCCAATACTGGCGGCTGCGTCCTCTTGATACCTGCTCTTCTCCATTCTCCGCCGGTGAAGCGTTTCCCCCACTGCAACTCACGAACTAAGAGGTATATCCAAGTCACACTTTCCCAACTTTTAAATATATGTATGATGTCCTGGATGAAATGTGCGATAAGCTCTGTGGCCTTCGAAGATGCTCCCTCGTGGCGCCTAGAGTGCAAACTCTGCTGAGCACAGGATTTGCTCCGGCGCCTATGCCAGATGTCGTTTCTGTGCCGTTCTGAGATCGTTGACCCGCTAATTGGTCACTGCGAGCGCCGAATCCAAAATGCAGGTCGTGTACTGATATGTTTCAGAGAGAATGAGCTTTATCATCTCTGTGGAAGATCGTAATGCCTCATGTCGGTTGAAAGCCTTCAACCCAAGAAGCCCCTGATGTATTGCATAAGACTCTTGGGTGTAGGTCGCTTCAGCTCGTCATCCTGGATGTTGTATTTCTGCTTGAGCTCGCTGAGCCCGGCCTTCAAGAGATCATACTCATGTTGCTTGTTGGCCAACGACGCTTTGAGTTGCTTGTGGGCCTCCAGTTCGTGAGTGCCTCTGGCAGCAGTAGTATTCACATAGGCGCGTTGAAGGTCGTGCTTCAGATGGGTAAGAGTCGTGTCCAGGTCGTCACGAAGCTTGACGCCCAGTTCGGTGACAGTCGTTGTCAGATCTTCATCAAGGCCAGTAAGCACCGCTTCGAAGGGGCATGGTAGGCCATTGTTGGCATCGGTTCTGTCGAGAGACTGGGACAGCAACTGCCTCATGCGCTCCGGGCTGCCAGAGCCACGCTCCATTTTGCAAGCATTGTATGTATGGCGCAGAGCAAGACCGAAGTACGATGTGTTTACATCTTTGGTCGCTTTCTCCTTGATAATTTTGAGGCGCGTATCGACGCCGTCATTGCCGATTGTGAGCTGTGCATAAGCCGCGCGAATGCGATTCATGTACGAGTGCAACAAGCCTTCGAGCATTGTCACCAGCTTCTGGTCGGTAGCATCCTCTGCTCGATAGTCAGTCATGCTTAACCTCGATACTGGCATGGGTCAAAATTGCTTACCTGTGAGCTTTTCAAACATGGTTTGAAGGCATTTCACCATGTCATCGACATATGTTTGGAACAGCTTCTTGACAGCCTCCGTCAGCGATGCCCAATGCTCGCAAATCACCTCACTCTGCGCGTCTGCGAACAATGCGTTCCATACTGCGCTCTCTTGCGCGGCAGTACGATGACTACCATTGCGGAAAATGAAAGCTTGGAAGGTAAGGTGGTGGTATCTCTCCGAGATTTCACGCAATGCCTCCAAAGCCTTCTCGCGGAACATGGTACGACCTTCAGCAACGTGACACATCAATTCTGTATTGAGTGCGTTCCGCATATCGTCTGAAAAGCTGCAGGAAAGAGATTCTAACTGCTGCGTGGGGGCATTTAGGGTCTCTTCAAAGTGCTTTGGCCGCTTGGAATTCGCGGCCATCCAGAGCGTGAGACTCTCAAAGAGGCTGATCGTGTTGTTGATGCTGGCATAATAGCTGTTGAATTTCGCGTCTTCGGCCAGGCTCAAAGCATGTAGTCGCAGAGCGGGAATATTGGTGCTATCCAGGCTCATGACAGTGTTGCCCATGTCAGACTTCGAAGGTCGTGCAATGAAATGAGTATTCGAAATGCAGAAGACTGCGAGCTCCACCCCCGGCGGAAGATATTGTCGTGTGATTCCTCGCAATTTGGCAGCAATGTAGCTGTTTCGTCCCTTCACGAAGGCATCAAGCTGGGCTGTCTTGCTCTGGGGAAGGACTTCCGATTGGAAGCGAAGCAGAGTCATCGCGAGTCTACTTCGATCTTCAATATGGTGTGAATGGTCCAACTGCGCATTCATGTTCGCAATGTCTTCAATGACGGTGCGAACTCGCTCGGTCTGAATCCAATACTCTTTCATGTCTGCTCCTTGCTTTTCCAGTTCCTTAGCAGTGTTCGCATCGGCGTTTGCATCGGAAAATGTCAAGAGCGCTGCGATGTTCTTTCCGAAGCGCGGCCCATATGTTGCCAGTATGTCGTGGAGCCTTTTGTCTGAAGTGGCGCGACTGATATTGCCTACGACCCATAAGGCCTGACGACGGAGGAAGTGATGGTGGGCGATATTGCCGCGGCTCTCGTCTGTATCTGACATGCCTGGAAGATCGAGTATGTGGATGTAGCGAAGATGCGGCGAGTCCGGACATGCCTTCTCGACCAGGTCGACCAGTGGCCACAGCAAGGGAGTGGTAAATCCATCCTGATCATAGATATATCGCTCGAGCACCTCGTTCAGACGTGATGACTCGTCCTCCTCGAATCTACGTTTTCGATGGCCGTCTACCATATCAAACCCGGTGAGCAGTTCATCACACCAAGCCAAGAGCTGCTCGACGATGGCTGCGTCGTTATGCCTGCGGTTCTTGAAGAATTCGAAGAGCTCAGCGTCTGTCGCGAAACCAGATTTGTTGTTGAACAGTGTCCGGAATCTGGTTTTGGCAACGTCCGCAAGCTTTTGCCTCTCGGCTAACTCTTCGTCCGACAGTACAGGGTCGATGTCGAAGTGAAACCGTACATAGTCGCGAACCCATTGGGCTACCGTCGCTTGAAGGCGATCTTGCTTCACAATGTGAACGATGGCGCCGTATTTCTTCTGCTGACCATGTAGATGAGAAACGAAGAGCATCGCAACAGACGTCAGAGCATTTCCCGAGCCGGCCGATTTGGATGCGTCGGACTGTCCAGAGAATGCATTGACAAACTCACTCTTTCCCTGTCCAGTGCCACCATAGAGTCCAATTACCGGCTTGACGAATTGAGGCTGTTTTGCAGCTTCGATCCAGGCCTGGTAAGCGTTCTCGAACTCTTTGCTGACACCACGATGCTGAGCAAGATCCTGCGCGAATGCACAAGCAAGTGTTTGGGCGGTTTGCTTCTGCTTGCGCGTCATCGGACAAGTAGGTAGAGGGTCGGCCTCATCATGTTTCGCTGTTTTGCGTCTCTTGGTTGGCGGTGGGGCTGAGTTGGTGCCGGCAGGCGATCGCGAGCGGCGCATCTTGCCGACCTCTAAATGTTGTTACCGGCGCTGTATTGCAACTAATCGGAAGTCAGGTGGTTAAGGAAATGGGGCAAGGGCCAAGGAATGAAGGTTGATGTTGAGGGCCAAAAGATAGTGGCCGGAGTGGTGAAGGTTGTCTATTTGAAGACGCACCCGGCATGTTGCAAGTGAAGCATGATGAGAAACATGTGCGACCTGTTCACATGCAAGTGGCGCAAGATGCAACAGGCAACAGGCAGCAATGTGCATGTGAGGTGCTATCAAACGTCAGCAGCCCCCTTGGGTCCCATACTTCACTCGGCTTTCACGTGCGCACAAGCAAATGGCGCTTTCCACCTGCCTCGCAATATGTGTCAGTGTTGCGGATGGAGGACGCGTGAGTGGAAGTCGTTTCTCCATAGAAGCTGTATGCAAGATGAGCTGTTCTAATCTGAGAGCGTCTTGAGTTTGTGGCGAGGCCTCTTGATCTTGTTTCCGGCTTCGGAAGGCGCAGCCCGACCCTTTGATATCGAGCCCGCCATCAATGCGTGCGCTACGCTGTCTGGTAGACTGCTGCAAGTGAAGCAAGCGCGAGCTCTTTGCGCCAGCCATGACGCCATGTTTCGGAGAGGCAGCAAACAACGCTGAACCCATGCGATTCGTCCCAGGGAATTGTCGGGATTCCGTTTCAACAAGCCACGCTCGTTGCGCTGGCAAGAGAAGTGTGCCGGCCATTTGTAAGCCATCTGCAGGCCTTGCGCAAATGCGACTGCTCAGGTTCCAGAGCGTGCTTCACATCTCCATCGCAGCTGGGCACTTCTGAACAGCGCGTCATATACTTAAATGAACATCATATCCACTACCGCTTCTTCTTCTGACCCTTCTTTGCTTCTGCTACCATGTCAGCGCCCATCCGGTCCATCCACCGAGGCTATCACTCACCTGTCTTCGCCTTCTTCTTCTTTGGCGCGCCCTTTCCTCTTGACTTCGCGATCTGCAGATGCTCTAACCGATCCTCTTCAAAGTCGTCGTATAATTCATATCCCGGGTACAGCCTCTTCAGGTCCACAAACGTCGCGACTCGTCGGGGGTAGTATGCTGCCAGTGAAGGGCCCTTTAATCGTTGGCGGAGGATTTTATTGCCGAGTCGTTGTGCGGTGGGATTGAAGGTGGTGTTGAAGATGCGACATTGCGCCTTCATCAAGTCGAGGAGACGTGAGCGAGGGACCGACATGGCGGCTGTGCGTGCGCGATGGATGGCCTGCAGTGGCAAGAGTAGGAGTAGGAGTGATGAAGTCGTCGGGAGTCCGAGTGCCAAGCCCGCTCAGAGCTCCCCGAGAAGAGAGTCACGAACCGTGGGCCTTCCTTCCTGCAATACCGCCATCACCACCGCTCATCTCCTCGTTGTCGTTGGCACAGCGCAGAGGAGGGCGTGGAGGCACAATGAACCATAAGCGATCCCATCATGGTGATGACGGCGGCTCGCCAAAGCGACACAAGTCCGATTCTGGCCACCACCGCAACCACGACCGATACGACCGCCACGACCGCCCACGGGAGGCACGATCTCACCAGAGCAGCAGAAAAGAGCAAGCGCAGCACCACGACTTCCTGCCCAATGCCTCGATATCACACGCCAAAGCAGTGCAGAAGCTGCCTTCGTCTGCCTCGTCTCCACACTACATGCGTGCTCCCGCCGAAGTGAGCTTGAGTGTAGGGACGGACCTGCCGCAACTCCCTCCAGTCAAGGACGAGTACCGTCAAGCGTCCTTCCGCCACAAGTCGCATTATAACATAAGCCGCGAAGTGGCCGCTGGGGATGTCACCTACGAGCGCCTCGAATTTCTGGGAGACGCCTACCTTGAGCTCTTCGCCTCACGACTCATCTACGGCCGCTATCCACAACTTCCCGCCGGGCGTATGTCGCAGCTTCGCGAGTTGCTGGTCAAGAACGAGACGCTCGCCGAATACTCTAGAGCCTACCGCTTCCATGAACGGGTCGAAGTCGGTGGAGAGGTCGAGAACATGATGCGCGATAGCCAAGGACGCGGTAATAAGGGGTTCAACAAGATTTTGGGAGACGTCTTCGAAGCCTACGTGGCTGCAATTGTGCTGAGTGATTTCGACGCCAGAGGCTACGATACTGCGGAACAATGGTGTGTGGCACTGTGGGCGCCAAGGTTACTCAAGGCGATCGAGCAGGACCCGTTGGCCCACCACAAGGAGTCGCAAAGCGCGGCGGATCTCATTTCCATGTATGATGTGAATGCGAAGGCCACGCTCCAGAAACGTCTTTGCGGCGCGAACCTCGTCCGTCTTCACTATGACACTGACAAACCAACCGTGGAGCTCAAGGGTGACAAGCTTGGGCAAAATGTTCACTTCATCGCGCTGTATGTGGAGTCGGCTTTCTTCGCAATTGAGAAAAGGTTACTCGCCAAAGCTGAGGGCAAGAACAAGGTTGAGGCAGGCAATTGGGCCGCTATCAAGGCCATGTACGATCCGACCACGATGCAGTTTGTCAAAGAGCTGGAGCAAAAGGTACTCGCAGAGCGGGAGCGTCGAAATGAAGCCAAGAAAAAGGCTGCTTCCGATGTGAAAGCCGATGGAGAATGAAGAGGAGAGATGGTGCTGAGATGGGCGCACCGGTATTGCTACGACGGCTCCGGAGAGGACGGATATCGGAATACAGAGTCTTATGATATGGAACTCAGTCCGGTGGGCAGCTCAGAGGGCAGCAGTCAATAGCTGGGCTTGATCTCCAGTCGGCAGCTTGCGTGTCCAGCGAGATTCGACACTGCTACAGCTGACTCTTGGATGACTCTGGCCTCTTCCCAAGTACGAATGGACAAATAAGTGTCGCTATCGCCGCCAGGCTTGAAATGTCCGCTGTCTGTTCACGAAGAGAGAGCTCTCCGCGTTCGTGCGCTGAGCTTGGCAAGGCAATGCCCCGATATGGAGGTATGGGACAGAGACGACCCCAA
>JAASLG010000356.1:0-23741 GCA_013365235.1 Cercospora sesami | reverse complement strand
TCCCTCTTCTTGTCCTCCCGGTACTCACTCCATTTATTCTCTCCGGCATTGGCCAACAACCCACCGACAACGGCGCCAATGATAATATCACGTTGACGATGTTGCTTGCCGAATTGTCTGCCCGCCAAACCTCCAGCGACAGCACCGGCCAAACCGACTCCGAGACCTCTACTAGAAGTGTCAAAGGTTTGCGCGATCTTGTCTTGAAAGTTGCTGCCTCCGCCGGATCTGCTGCGCGACCGGCTTCGAGAGCGTGAGCGAGAGTACGATCGTTCGCGGCCGCGTGAGACTCCGCTGCGGCGGCTGACTTGTGAGCGGTCGAGATGAGGATCGGAACGACGCGCTACGGTGCCTGCGGCGCCGTACGGCGCATCACGGGCGTAGCTGTCTCTGCGGTCGGCGGGCTGAGGATCTGATCAGTCGAAGTTCATACGTTGCACCACGCCGGTGACGAACAACAAGTGGTCCTGCACCTACAGGTCCTCGATATCTCTCTGTCGTCTCGACATAGCGATCGTAGTCGCGATCGTCGTATCGGTCGCGATCACTATATCCTCGGCCACCGCTTTCATACCTGCGACCACTCCGCTCATCGTAGTCGCTGTCGTCGTCATCATAATAGCGACTCCGCGGTGGAGGCTGGGCAGACCGTGAGCGCGTCTCGCCCTGGTATTGGGTGTTACCCCGGTAGTCGTCGTTGTACCCCGATGCCATTCCGCTGTCTCTCCTAGAACCAGCGTTGGTCGTTGCGACGAGCTGCTTGTTCGGCTTGTCGTGCTTTTCCAGAGTCCAGAGATCCTTTTCGGGAAGGACGGAGGCTGGGTTGCGCGCAGGATCGTCGGTTTCTGCTTCGTACTCCTGCAAGACACGATCGTTGCGTTCGTTCAGAGTTCGGATGAGAGCTGAAGTATCCGAATCGTCGGCGAAACGACTCTTTGCAGCAGGTTCTAGAAGACTTGCTTGCTTGCGTCGCGACGCTGGAAGATGGACAAGCTGAGTGGTGTATGGATCAGCGTCGAGAGGACGGGCTGAACGAGTTAAGGCAAAGCCAGTATTGCGCTCAAAGTCTGATGACCTCACGCGTGAATTGCGGCTTTGCGATGCTGACCGGAGCCCTGTGCGGTTCGCGCCACCAGAGCTGCTCGAAGACGACGAAGAGGCCGCCGCAGTCGCTGCGCGGCGCTGCTGCTGCTGCTTACTACTCCGGGGCGGGGCGGCCGTAATGACCTGCTGATGATGGTCCGGTGGCAGTGAGCGCGGCGGTCGTACAGGCCGGTACACGTCTTCGACTTTCTTGCCGTTGATGTACTTGCGGGCACGATCCCATCCAGAGTCGAAGTGGTTGTTGACGGCCCAGCTCACAAACTCACCTGCATCTTCTACAACGCCCTCCATCTCCCAGCGGCCTTCTGCCCACTCTCGAGCGACGCTGGCGGCGGATGGTGGCGGGGCAGCCCAAAATGACGTGGGTAGTGCAGGAGGAAATCTGGCTGCGCCCGACGCAAGGCGCAGGATGGCCCGACTTCTTCACCCCACGTGATGCGCAGATTGTTGGTCGGATTGGCCACACACAGAGAGGCGCGGCTCGCTGCAGGAGGGTGATGGGGCTGGCGCGGGTCCGGGCGCGGCGACTTGGAGTTCTGCAGTTCTGCGAGCCGGGGATGCTGGACTTGCGCAGATTCTCAACCTCTTTTTCCGTCGACGGTGCCTCTCGCGTGCGGTGCTTGTGGATGCTGGTGCTGGCAGTGTCGAAATGAGTGGTGTTGCTGCTGATATCGCAGAGTGCAGAGTGAGCGGGTATTCATGCACGCGTGAAGCTGCCTCGAGCTTGCGATTCCACGCGAGCGAACGACTCAGGTTGGTGTGCGCGCTCGACTCCAGCACAGGCGAAGGTGTCTGGATCCGGACGTCAGGTGCTCGACGCGAAGAAATACGCCTGATTCTGGCTTTGCTGTTGAAGAAAATGGCGGCTTGTCTTCTTCAATTGAATTTCCTCTCTGTTGGCGGCGCGGAGCGGGTGGGAGAGCAAGGCCGGGACTGACTTTGTATTTCTCAAACAGAGAAAGACGAGGGCGGAAAGGTTTGTGGCTGACTGTTTGCTGCGACTACACTCACTTCATCATTCACTTGCCTCACTTGCACAAGTCTGGCTCCTGTCGCGGCTCGATCTCAATTTGCTCCATTCGCTGCCGGCACCTATTCTTCCACGCTTCCTGCTTCTGCTGCGTTGGCATTAATGACGTGGGCTTGCAGCTGCCCATAATTGATTGGGCTCACGATGCTTCCATGGGGGTGGCGGCTACCGCTTGGAGCGATGAACGTATCTGGGTCAAGGCTTCCTTGCCAAAGCATCTCATCCATTCGCTCCAACGGCTCCAGGACAGCGGTGTGCAAGGTGCTGATTTTTCGGTCCGTGTTCTAGGCATTCAGATCCCGTTCGTTCTATCCTCAAGCTGTCACATGTGTCCTTTCACTTGTGACGATGTTGCCTATGCACACGGCATCGGTGGCAATCGCGCACTCTTCTACTATTTCCTCGCATCACCATGATCGCAAAGCGTGGGAGCAACACAGTGTTCATCAGGCCTCAAGCCCGACTCCGATTGTTTGAAAAAACTTAGCTGCCAACCAAATAGGACGCCACTTGCTTCATCTGTGTCTCTCGATCAAGGATAAACCACCTATCGCGATGCGGCAAGCTGATGCCGTCCGAAGCATAAAAACTCGGTCGTGAGCTTCACTGGTTCAATTGTGCAGGTACGGAGCTGTTGGCAGTTTGCCAGTATACAGGGAATACTTGCTCGGCATTTGTCTGCTCGCCGAGTCATTTCAACACTCGGGCCGTCTTGTGGACGAGTGACAGTGTTTGAGATGTTATAGTTTTGATTATCGTTTCGATGTTGAGAGTTTGCTGTGTGAAGTTCGACGATGCGTCTGCGTTTCTCAACGAAGCAAGAGTGGAGAAATGCACTGTTCTGCATCAGAACCATGGCGTACATTTAGTTTGGACCGAGAACGAGTTGGTCATGTTGTCGTCCTCGGTCATTGGTGCTGCGTTATGCAGTCTGAGTAGCTCGTGCTTGATGATGGGTTGATTGCATTATTGGTGAACCAGTCGGCATGTCCATTCATCGTCGCCGGCTTATCTAGCATGCTGATGATCCTTCGGGCTAGCCCTTTCACTCTCCTTCTGGTTCTCTCGTCGATGCCGACCACTGTCCTGCTGATAGTATCCAGAAACATGTACCTGCTGTCATAGCTTGCGCCTCTCCTTGCAATCGAGAATGGTCGATCGCATCCGCTGCAACTTTCCGTGCGCTATAGTCATGACTTCTATCATCAGTGCAAGAACAACTACATAATTCCCAACTCGCCAAACGCCTTCACGACCTCTTTATCAACGTTCACCAACCACAGTTCTTGGAATTGTGCCTGTCCTCCACAAGCCTCAATCGCTTTCTGCAAGTAATGCCGGATGAATTGCGGCAGATTGACGGTATGCACCTCATCTCCCGTCGTCAAAATCCTTCTCCTCGCATCTTCGGGCGTTTCGGGCCCGTACTCTTCATTTGCGGCATTGTCTTTCCAAACCAGGGTATCACTTCCAATATCTGCTTCGTCTTCTCTCAATTCGAGTAACATACTCGTCCAAATTGACATGAGTGATTGTAAATTCTCGAGCACGACGGGTAGGTTAGTTTCGAGGAGTTTGGTGAGTGCCAAACACATCAGCTTCTTTCGTGACGGATCGCCGATGTTCTCGAAATGCGATGTCCATTCTTCGAGAAGCCATTTGAGCGTTGCAGAGAGATCGGGTTGATTGAGAGTGCCTGATGCGACGGCTTGGAGGGTCGGTACGAAGCCTTCGAGAGAGCCGAGAATGGCTCGGGCGAAGATGGCGAAGTAGTCGGTTTCGACGATGCCGTCTACGGGAGCCTCTTGAGCATTGGGTCCAGTGCTACAGTGTGCGGTCCAGCTGCCATGAAGGCCTTGGAGCAGTTTGGAGAAGAAGCCGAAGTTCCCGTTCTCGGGGTCGGTGGCGGATGCCAATGTATAGGTGACAAGGTACGAAGCATTGGTGAACTGGCCAAGAGGTAGCGATGATGCTACGTCTTGTCTCTGCACGAGCCGTAGGCTGGTCTCGATCACATTGCATACTCTCCCGTTTGCGTCAGCCTTGAGACCACCGAGTAGGGCCGCAAGTGCGCGGAACATATCTGAGCGGACAGGATCTGAAAGCATGTGCTGTGGTGCTGCAAGTACGTAGGACTCGGCGATCTCCAATGCCTTTCGGAGATTCTCGGACCCAAGCTCGAAGATCTGGTAGAGGTATTCCACGAGATCAAGTAGCTCCGGCGACGCAGATCCGTCGGGTGTCTGCGTGAGGACGGCGTGCCACAGCTCGAGGGCATCTTCAAGAAGATAGACCTGCGTCTCCGAACCAGGTTCTACTGCACCTCTGATGATCGGGACGACCATGGCGTGCAGAGGCAGTGATTCTGCCCTCATAGCATTGACTAGACGAGCCAAGATCGTCAAGATCGATTGCTTCATCAAGTGCTCCTCTCCAGACTGATCCCATAATGGCGGCAATAAGGTCACGATGCGATCGGCGTATGGAACGACGTGGATGTCCAATCTTTCAACAATGACGCTGATCGTGTTGAGGAGTGCCATCTTCGTCTCTGTCAGCTCCACTTCTCCAATCAGAGTCATGAGCTGCGTCAATATTGTTTGAGCGTATGGCAAGAATGCCTCCGCCTTAAACTCCCAGTCATTGGCAATGTTGGCAAATTGTCTGCCAGCAGTCACTCGTACGACCTCGTCATTCAGTTGGTCTTCATGATTTAGTAAATGTTGGAAAATCTGATACACGAGCGGTCGGCTCGCATCAGACACCTTGACTGAGATCCATTGTCCTAGCAGGATAGCTGCTCTTCGTCGGAGTATGTTGTAGCCGGGAGCTTGCTTCTGCACTTCCTGAACAAGCACATCTCTGATAAAGGCATCAAAGTCCAGCTCCTGGTGCACGACGGATGCTGCCAACCCGATCGCAGTGTAGACTGAGTCCTTGAACAAGATGTTGTCGTTGTCAGCATTGGCAACCGAGTAGAAGACGTTCAGCAGAGGTGCGACAATGATTTCCTTGTAATTGATGGCAAGGTCCAGGAAGAGCTTCTCGGAGCAAGATCGTACTGAAAACTCCCAGTCTTCGCCATCCCCTTCTTCGCGTTTCTCCCACTCCTCAGGCTCTTCCAGCCATTCTCGAAGGTCACTTTCTCTGAAGACGAAGAATTTGGTGACCATAATTTCCATTGCCTCTCGCACGAAGTCATGTGTGAGCAGTGTCTCCTTGATGATATCGGTCGCCCTGTTCTTCTCCTCTTTGTCCTCTGGTGTGCGATATTTGAACGTCAACGCTGGGCTGTGCACCATTTTGGCGCATGCGCGGATGATGAGCAGACCTTTCAATGCGATCTTCTCCATGAACGGCTTCTCGTTCGCGGAGTCACCGTCGGAGCCGATCTTGGAAGACAGTGCGGAAGCAACGGCTTCCTTAGAGCCGAAGACATTGCCAAGTTCTTTGATCAAGCTCCAGTAGTGTTGTGTCAGCTGCAACGAGTTGGGTAACAAGATGAAAGCAGCTGGTTGACTCTTGGCCATCTCGTGGTGCAATTTAGTAAGCTGAACAGCGTGACGACCTACCAAGCGCAGAGCGTCTCCTGACATCTGAGGATTGGCTGAAGTAATAATGGGCAGGAAAGAGCCAAGCTGTTCAAGTGACAAGTTCCAGAATGCAACAACATCCGAGTCTCGGTTTGGATGCTCGTATCCTGACACGAGCAGTCGGCGCAACAGTTTGATGGCGAGCAGACTTTGCTGCATCTCATCTGGATTCATCGTGTTTTGCCATGACTGCACCAAGCGAGCGTACACGTTACCCACGACTGACACGATCTCTGGCGTGGCTGCCTGGAGATACTGTCTGATGCGCTGCAACCTTCCAGTCGACAACTCCTTGACAATGTGAAGCAGTGTGAGCAGTGATCGCGCAAGTTGTATTGGAGACGCATCTGCTTGGCGGATTGCCGACACGAAGATGGATATCGCGTCTGGCCAGTCCGCAGGATACTCATACCTGGCGATTTTGGCCACCACTAACGCAGCTTGTAGTGCGAGGCGATTATCTTGCTGAGTAAGAACGGACTCGGGCAGTCTGGAGCGGATGGCTTGCTTGTCCTCTTTAGAGACTGCGTTCGTGGCTGTTCTTCGCCAATACTTGTCGATGCCATTCTTGAGCTGAATGATGGCCAAGTACCGGACCTCGACTGGCAGTTGCGGAGTCAGATAGGCGCTTTGGAGATGTCTGTAGAAACCCGCCTCCTTCTCCCATCGGGCGAGCTGTTTTGTTCCAGTTTGGATTTGGGTGGGATCTGAAGACGCTGCCGACTGCAGTGTGTTGACGAGAACGCCTTCAAACAGCGGTGCCGCCTCGCCAGGCACTTCAATGGCGAAAGACGGCATTTCAGGCGAGAATGAGTGGACGGCGACGAGGTTTTATCCAACAACTTATTCCATTAATGCAACGGCCTCTGACTGCAAGCGCGCACAGCTAGACCCGAGTCCGAGGCTTGGCGCCCATGGACCTTATACACTTCGTCCTCTTTTGCCCTGGCTTTTACAATATCAATTTCTGCGACTGCACATGAATTTGGAGGTCGACGCAGATGCTCAACGACGGTATCAGTGTGGCTATTGGAGCGACAATTTTCTAGGCGCTGGCAGAATAATCGCTTAGGATTATCAGCTGGCAGCTCACGATAACTTCTCCGGTTCGGCCGCCGGTTTCCACGGTTGCAGTTATTGACCGTGCACTCTTGGCACACTCCCGCTATTTCTACGGACGGTCACGCAGATTCTCTTGCTTTCTTTCTGGCAAGTTGAAATTTGACACCCTCTCATCAGAAATTAGACGGCGCGTCAACACTCCATAGACGCACCGTTGAACCGAGAGGGGAGAACAACCAAACTTGCCTGCCAAGAAGTCTGGTGATTTGCTCCGCAAAGATGTGCCCAAGGCTCCCGTTGCAGCGCGGACATCATTTTCCAATTACTTATCGTCCATGGCCGCGAGCGTGATGGCTCCTGAGGCTCAGAGCTAGGCCGCTCCGGAATCGTGGTGTGCTGTCTGCGGCGTCGCGTTCCTCAAGAGCATGTGGAATCCGCGGCAATTGTAAATACGTTTGCCAGCCTTCTCACGAGGCTTAGCTGCACATGCATAGCCCCTTCGGCTCCTTTCACATTGTCCATATTCCAAGTCACAGATCAGCAGAAATTGAGAGGTGTAGAGCAGCGAACATAGCTGATGAGATGTCCTGCGAGAGGTTCGTATTGCTATGGAGCTGTCAAATCTACAGGATGTGTGCGATACGTGACCTGCCTTCACTTTCTTCATCTTGTCACAGTTTTTGACGCCCCTCTAATTCAGATAAGGTAGCGTTGGTTACGATACTTGGAGATCCAAAGCAGCTGAACAGGGTAACCGACTCGAAAGAACTCTACTCTTTGCTCTTTGGGATGCCGCGGCACATCCTATCACCCTATGGTGCACGAAGAAAAATCGGCAAAGGGACCGCAGTTGCATTTAACCAAATACATATGCCATCATCTGTGTAAGGAAAGTGCAAGCCAGCTCTACTACGATGCCTACAGTGCTTGCTGATGACAATGCATCAGTCTGGCGGCAAAGGGATGCCCGGATTCATGGAGTAAATGGCAGGGGTTTATCGATCTGACGAGCAAGCTGGCCGTACTCGTTCACGTCCAGTGCTCTGACAGTGTCCTTGAGCAGGGCCATTCTCGTTACGAAGTCCTAGAACTTATGATCTGCCAGGATGGCCAGCGAACACGCCCCAGTCCTGAACTCGATCCACGTTGACCACGCATGATGGACGAAACCTACTCTTTCGCTGGAATTCCAGGACGTGTCGAAGAACACGGACTACTACATCGAAATGTACAGCTCATCAAAGAAAACTCTCGAGCCGGCGCCTCTCAAAAAGAACCCGTTGCTGGCCGATTCTCTCCAGCGGGTAGCAAACCAGACGCAACCTCTGATCGACGAACTTACCAAAATCCCATTCACACTGCCGCGCCGCACGCGATCCACGCGTGATAACCAGCATGGCACAGGATTGCTCATGTTGAACGACAGCTTGATGAGAGAAGACGAGGATCGCGCCCTGATACCGGCCAAGAAGACTCATTTTCCACAGGAGCGCCGTCGGTTCGGCATATTTCGTTGGGTTCGGCGCGAGTTTTTCTCATGTTTCTGAAAGGAGGACTATCATTCGAGACATCAACGCACTCATCAAGCCCTTCCTGAGTAGGACAAGTTGCCAGAGCCTCCAGACGGAGGAAGTGAGACCGGCCACAAGGATCCAGCGTGCCACGTGCGACTTTCTCTACAAGGTGATGTTTAGGTTGTTCTATCTTGTGGGCGATACTGGTCAGGTTAGCTGGTGATCAGGACTGCAGTCGGAACTTGCATCTTGCATACCTGTAGTGTTGGGGGGTCTCCAAGTTGGCAAGGATGCCCAGATGTTTGATGCTCCGACGCCAAGAAAGCGAGGTGAGCTGCCAATCACATGCAAAGGAAAGCAGCCGATAGCCGGAAGCGCGGCGGAGAAACAGGCCGTGCGCGAGAATAATTCGGCTGGGGGTCGAGAACTTCCATCTGGCCAGGGAATATTCACATTTCGAGATCTTTCGACCCACATCCATCTTCATCACCCAGCGCTGACACTCGCCTGTCACCCACTGTCTTTCCAGCAGACGCACCGACGACTTCACGACCCTCAACGACCTCGCCGACACTCAGCGAACGGACGTTTTCAACGCGCCTTTGTTTCGCCTCACCCTGTCATCAGAAAAGACGCGAAATAAGACCTAGTCCAAAAACGCCGGCTGCCCGCCCAGAGGCACACCCATCGAATATTCGGCGTGCCGTCCTCGAACGCGTACACAACGACAATGAAGATCTTCAGCAGCTCGCACTCCTACTCCTACTCCTGGGACGAGGTCAGCACATGCAACTGGCGGAAATACTGTCCCTGGAACGACAAATCCACACACGTAATAGCAGTCGACACGCTTTCACGGACACTCGACTCTAGCACCGGCATTTTACGCACCGAACGACTCATCACCTGCAAACAATCAGCGCCACAATGGCTCAAGTCATTCCTCGGCAGCGGCGACACGAGTCAAGTGTACGAAGTCAGCTACGTTGATCCCAAAGCGAAGAAGGTCACGATGTGCAGTCAGAATCTAACGTGGAGTGAACTGATCAACGTGCACGAGAAGGTCGTGTACCGACCTGATACGACACAAAGCGGGAAGACCATCTTCGAGCAAGAAGCACGGATAGTGGCGCTATGTGGCGGATGGCAGAAAATCAAGAGCGCGATCGAGGACATCAGTGTGGAGCGCTTCAAGGAGAACGCTATCAAGGGGCGAGAAGGATTCGAGAGAGTGCTGGCCATCAGCAGGGAGGTCTTTGCCGAAGAGAGGAAGAAGAGGCAGCTCACGGCCATGTGAGTGGTTCAACACGGACAATGGGGAGCACTGCATAGAGAAAGGTCGCAACACCTAACTCGACTGATTAATTGCCGACGTCTATGATTGCGTTCAAGCGAATGGGAATGGTGTTTTTCACGGCCGGACTTTGGAATACGGGACACTTTCCAAAAAGAGAGCAAAAGCATTTGACGACGAGAGACTTTGCATTTGAGAGCGCGGAATAGGATACCCGGCTGCGATGAGCTTGTGTTACAATTATACAACGCGCGCGAGCGTGTCTAGATTATAGACAGTAGATGGCGTATCCCATCTGATAAACTATTCATCTTTCACACGCATCTCGTTGACCAACGTGGCACATTCCAAGGTGCACAACTTGACTGTGGGTTTCTGACAACGAGCCAGAGGCAGCGATGGATATGCCATCGAGATACGATGAACACAGAGGCTGTGAAACCAAGACCGATGTCCAGTGGCAGAAGAAGAGCAGCCGCCTGAAGTGGACCTCACCGCGTGAGATGTCAACATGGCTCTACTTCTGCTCCTCTGTTTGTATGAGGATTTCGAACTCAAGCTATTGGCGAATAGAGTCTACTCACAGCTGCTTTTGAAACGAAAGAGGCCCATTGCAGTCTCGGCAGTCCTGCGAGGATGTGGAACTACTAGTCAGATCCATCTGGCGCACAAGGCGTGCGAGCACTCTGCAGATTCTAGAATCCAGTCATTACTAGTTAGACATCTGCTCTTCCTGGTGCAAACCGTTTCAGTGGCTGAATCTTGCATAAGACCGTTGTTAGTCTCAGAAGCCAGATCTTCTCACTCAGACTGCCGAACCATGGCGTCGGTACAGTATGGTGTGACATGCATTTCTCAATGGAGTTCCTCCATTAAGCTTAGGCATGCGGTGGTATGAGCAGATTTCTGGCGTCATTGAGCGACGGCGTCGGTACGCAAGTTTGGAGGCAGTTACGAGAAGCTTACGTCGACTTCACCTGCTTCTTTGCATCAGCACTCGCGCGAACTCAGCAGCATCGGACGACCGTCTCCAGCGAATGCGTGAGGCTGATGAGTGGCAAGATCTTGTCTCGGATCTGGCCAGGTGCACTGAGAAGGATATAACAGCACAGCATAATTAGCGGAATGGTCCAACCCTTGCCCGTGAACTGTTAAAAGATTCTTAACGGTGTAGCTTCATATTGTATGAAGAAATTTTAGCTAACATCTCACAGCGAGAAACTGGTCGCTTTAGCTCACTTGGGAGAGCGCCAGACTGAAGTCTACTTCGGTCGTCTGCACTGTGCGGTATCTGGAGGTACTGTGGTAAGGATGGTCTGAACATCGACACACTTAAGAATGAAAGTCTAACAATACAACAGTTCGATCCACAGAAGCGACAATTCTTTTGCAGAAGGTCACTCTTTTTTTGCCTGAGCACAGCACCCAATCTGGGACGAGTTCGGCCGGACGTGGCAATTTTGTCGTGGGTTGCCAAGAATCAATCTTTGACCTGGCAATGCCTGCTCTGCTGACGTGCATGGGAAATCTCTCCAACTTCCCTACTTTCCTGCCCGCCGAGGGAACGTCTTACGTGTTGCTCAACGTCGCTCTAGGTTCTCGCCAGCCGGAAGCCAGGAATCCATTGTTCTCGCACCCGGTTTGAGAGCTACCATCGAAAACTACGAGATTGTGCATATGGAGCAAAATCCGTGGAACCTTAACGTTCATCGATGCCGTTTACTCCGAACAAGGTGACATCTGCTTGGACGATGGGTTCTGCTCGCGATCAATCTATGACTGGCGTGGGTTAGGGTACGACATTCGAGCCGAAGGCTCGTCGCATGGTTGATGTCGTCAGACTTTTCGACCATAGCCTTCGCAGCCGACGATACGATGCAATACGACCTTTGTGCAGATGGCTTGAGGATGGCTTAGCCGTACTCTGGTGACCGCCGGATGTTTCGAATCGCATGTCCAATACTTGGCACCCATGGAGCTCACATCTTTTTTAGAAAACGAAGCTGCTCGTATTATTACCATCCTGAATTTCTGAAGAACAAACTGCACGGCTTGGCAGTCCGTGTGATGGCGCTCGTCAGCCCATCGATTACAAGCGATATGCTTGCAGGATACGACTGCGCAATGTAATGATCCTACGATGCTACGTGAGCGGCTGGGCAAGAATTAGAGAATTGGTACGGCTTGCGCGTCACGCGAGAGGGCTGAGCACTTGTCTGCTCCTGACCAGGGTGAGACAAGCGATGGCTTTGAGGCGCTCTGCTATTCGTGTCTGATGGATTCCGTGTTCATATGAGAATTTACCGTGCAAAGCACATGTTGGGATGACAACAGAGAACTCGAACGCTGCTGGCCGGCGTTCATATGTGCTGTCCACAGCACACCGTCGTGGAACTTATTTTACCGTTGTCAGACAAGGCCTAGAACTTACAGGGTTCGTCTGGTTGTGCCCGTTGCGTACATCATGCGACATATGCCCTGTGCTCATCATCAAAACCAGCAACTTGGCAGCAGGCGATCTCAAGGATATCGTCAGCACTCAATTGACACGTCGACTGTGTATGGACCGACGACAGGAATTGGCGGTCAAAGTGTCAATAGTACCTTGATGCTGCGCGACCACGATCGCTTGCACAACATCTGTGTCCACACTGATGACCTCGTTTTCAGAGCCGTACCTTGCAGTACAAAGTAGCACCGCTGCTGCTTAGCTGCAGGCGGACAGCTAAACCCCTGCTTATCGATTCCACCCAAAACAAAAGATCTTCGGCGCGGGGGCTCTATTTCGGGCGGACCCATCGTGTTCTCAACCAGCTCGGCCCAATAGTTCGTTATGTAGCAACTGCACGCCGACCACGAGACTCGGATACATCTGCATCCAGGATTTCAGCGACTCATCTTGAGCATGTCATCGTACATGTAGCGTGCCGTGATGCCGTGCAATCGAGCAGTCCATTGTGAGCTCATGCGAGGATTTCCCCAGCCATGTAAGCGACATCCTGCGTGGCCATCAAATCTTCCGGACTGTGCGCTGTATATGCGAGACGGCAAATATGTGCAAGGGTCAGAGCATCAACAACTTCCTGATCAGTGACTGTCGACTCCTTGGACGCGCTGCTGACACTGCTCCTTCGGCGGACAATAATCCATTCTCCTGCGTTGTGCGCTTTCGCTCTGGAGCTCGGCAAAGCAGGAAGGGGGAGCGAAAGTTTCTTCACGAGCGAGCAATTGCGACAAGCTTTTTGAGGCTGACAAGGTTTCGATCTAAAAGTCTCTTTCCGGTAACGCTCTGCACGTGTCCAATTTTACAGTGCATTGCATCCAACCAAGACTGCCGAGCTGTCAAACCTGAGTGGTCTGCATCAGAATCGAGACTGGGAAGACATGCTTACCATACAGATGGCCCCCGACCAATAGCATGGATTCTTGACCGGTCTTTCGCAAAGACTCTGCCTAAAACGACCGGAGACACGTCGCCGTCATCCGTGGCGACTGGCTGCTGACTGGCGCAGATGCTCCGCTCGGAACGTCGTGACTAGCGACGAGCTTGACTAAACCATGCCCCTATTCCAAGAAACGGGCTCCCGAACACGAAGTTAGCCACAGCGCTGGCGCATGCTCGGCATGGCAAGCCCATCCTACGGACGCGCTGCACCACAACGTCCGTGAGCCCGGCCAAGCGAGACTCTCGCGTGTGATGGGCCCCAGTGCTCCATCTGACTTCTGCTATGCAACGGTAGCGAACGCCTTCCGTCGCTGTTAGTTCTAGCAATCTCCTTTCATATACCCGTCTGTCCCTCTTGTTCCTGACCTTCTTTCTGTCAGGCATGCTTGGGTGTGGTTGCATTCACACTCGTTTCTAACAACCATCCATTGAATTTTCCTATTACATCCTTGCATTGCATTTTCATTATGAAGTTCTCTTTATTTTCTATCTTGGCACTTGCCACCACTTCCGTTCTCGCACACCCTGTTAGCCACGATGCCGAGCACAGCAACATCGAAGCTCGACAAAGCGGTCCTGTGCGGCTTATGGGCGGCGTGGATCCAGCAGATGTCAGACCACGACTCGAGGTCAGACAATTGAGGAATTCGCAGCCCGACCAATGGACCATTTTCCTCGTCGCGTTGAACCGGTGGATGACCACACCGAAAGAACAATCGGGCGACAGGAGCTTCTTCAACATTGCATCCATCCACGGTGTGCCAAGACAGAACTATGCTGACGTTCCACAATGCGCCAATTGTCAAGGTACGGATGGCTACTGTTTCCACGACTCGGTCCTTTTCCCAGGATGGCACCGTGCATACATGGCTCTTTTCGAGCAAGAATTCCTCAAGATCGCTCGTGCAGTGGCCCAAGAGTATCCGGCGGCAAGCCGACAACGATTTGTCAATGCTGCGAACGACCTGCGCTTTCCCTACTTCGACTGGGCTGCGAGACCCCCAAGCGGTAGCCGCGCACTTCCAGATGAGATTACAACTTCCAGTGTCACCGTTCAAGGTCCAAGAGGACAGCAATCTTTCAGGAATCCTCTGTACGGATACGTCTTCTTGAATGGCGAACAACGAGGTCTTGTCTACAGCACCCTCAACTCTTGGCCAAAGACTCTCCGATATCCAACCAGCAACGCGCAAAATGCCGAGAACAACTCACCCGCCGCAAGGAACGCGTTCGAGGGTTCCCGTCAAAGTTTGCAGGATCAGCTATACCAGCTCTTCACGCAGTGCGACGACTTTGGCGCGTTCAGCAATGACGACTCCAGCACTAGTAATGCTCGTTGCGCAAACAGCCTGGAACAGATTCACAACACCGTTCACAACAATGCTGGTGGCTTAGGTGGCAATGGAGTGTCTGGAGGACATATGACCTACCTCTCCACGGCCTCCTTCGATCCCATCTTCTTCCTCCACCACTGCAACGTTGATCGTATCTTTGCCATGTGGCAGACTATCCACAGCTCGTACGGCGCAGTTCAGCCGCAGCCACACTCCACTTGGACAAACGCGCGAGGTACCACGTCGCGCGCTAATACCGGCCTCCGTCCTTTCAGGAATCCCTCTGGGGATGCTTTCTGGACCACCAACTCGGTCAGGGACTGGAGACAATTTGGCTACACCTACCCTGAGTTCTCTAACAGCGATGGCAGCCGCAATGCCATCAGCGGCTATGTGAACAGACTTTATGGACCCAACCCGTCAGCCTCCGCTGGTTCTTCCAAGCGCCAAGCTGACCCTCAGGCTCTCGCTGCCTTGGGCGATATTCTTTCCAGCGACCCATTGAAAGCATCAAACGGTTCCCTCTACCAATACAATGCAAACGTCCAGACCCCACGCTACGCCCTTGGTGGTTCTTACACGGTCTACCTTTTCGATGGCAAGCCAGCAAGTGAGGACCCATCCACATGGGCAACGGCCGAGAATCTTTATGGACCAATGGGTGTGCTGGCCCAGGACCAGATGGATGGTGGTGCCATGAACATGTCTATCTTGACAACAGCCTCCATCCCTCTTACCAACAAGTTGACCTCGCTCTTCGATAACAAACTCCTCGGCAGTCTTTCTGAGTTGATTGTCGCACCTTATCTTCAGAAGAACCTCGAATGGCGCATTGCCAAAGATGGCCAGAGTGTCGACCCTGCTACCGTTCCAGGATTCGTTGTCTCTGTCCTGACTTCCAGCGCCCAGCCTGCGGCTGACGAGAACTCTTTCCCAGTTTACTCTGAATTTATCGAACTCTTGGGTGTGACGAAGGGTCAAGCTGGTGGAGCCAACACGACTACTTTCACAGACATCCTGAGCAACCTTTTGTAAAGACATTGCGACCAGAAGTGCGTAATTATCTGCTTGTTTGAAGTTTGTACATAGGATTGGAGACATTGCCCGGGCAAGATCTGGGAGGAAAACTGCACGCATAATCAGACTAAGATTTCTCCAACACAACAAGGCGTTCGATTCTCCGGCGAACGATGATTGACGACATACCAACCACAGTATCGACAGATATTATACCCCGATAGCTGGCAGTAATAGCTACAGTTAATCAGAAATCCTCATCGAAAGCTGCAATGTTAAAGTTCTCTTCTGCTTCACGAGTTGTCTCTGCTTCCAGAACGATCCGCCGTGAAAGCTTTGCGCTCTGTCAGAGTATGATACGATAGAAATCATGTTCATTACTCGACTATGCTTTCCCATGTGTCAACCTTGAGTCCTCTGAACCTCCATCACGTCACTCAAGCATGAGACATGGGTGTGCGTCACGCCATGCGCGCAGTCCGAACTCTTTGGACGAGCAGTCTCGATGCCATGAGCGATAAATGGAGCATCGCCTGGACGCGTGCGCAGTCCTTCTTCCCCACGGCCTCACAACGAAAAGCCGCGTCTTCGCAGATTGGATCGGCCAACCGGGCGTCGTAATCACACATGATGAGCCGTTGCCGATCAACACAAGCGACTGCCCAGCAATGTCCGTTCCGCATTGTGTTCTGTTGATTGCGCGCGCTTTTGCTCGAACGGGCTGGTGACAGTCCCTGGTGGAAATTTGGAGGGATCGCGGAGTTGGGACGTGCACCACTGGCTGTCGGTTTGTATCAGCCACAAAGTTAAGCTTGGTAGTGACTCCCAGTGGGCTTCTATAATCACCTTCGAGGGCGAGAACTAGATTCAATTATTGAGTGCAAAGCCACGAGGGAGACACGAACAATGTTTTAAAGGTCGGTACGACGTTTGCGACACGTGGAAGCGTACCACGGTTGCTCTAACTAGCATTGTTGATGCCATGGCTGCTTACGATGTTGAGACCAGACTCCGCGCATGCGGTAGTCTACTGGGCCAGAGGTAGCACGGAGGGTGGCATCTGGTGAAATACGAGAAAAGCTAGTAAAGTCGCGCTGCGTTGACAACGGGCAACGATATATTAATTCGATTGTGGCAGACTGCATAGAAAGTACTGCTAGATCCCAACAGTCCGACGAGCTGCAATCGCGATCATTTCGCGACCCGTAAATCCTCATTCTTGCAACGTGCCGTACAACCGAATAAAGTTCGAGCTGAAGAAAAAGCACACATGGGAACTCCGTGATGATTTCGGCAGCTGATCTTCGGGAGCGCCCAACAGCACTTTTCAAAGATCCTTCTCAAAGTTCTCATCTGGTCGGTCTGAATATGCGACTTTCTGCGCTTAATGTACTTCCACTGGCAGACCGAAGACTCTTATGATTGATCAGATCCCATTTGCAGCTAGCAAATCTAGCAAATGGACCTTTGCGTGCTGAGAACGTCCCGCGTTGCCGGTTCCAACAGATCAGCGGTCGGGGCCACCAGACTGCGCATCGTGTGTGGATATCAGCAATCGTTCATAAGGCTGTATTGCGAGGCCTGGCCCTTAGCTTCAGTGAACTATTTGTCGCTCTCATGGTCATCTCGAATGCCTTTGCATACTGCTCCATATCCTCGCCAGTGCGACCATACCCGGAGATGCTTTGAGATGTAGTTTCGTCAAGACTGTAGACCAATGAGGGCATGCTATTACTCTTCCATAACGGGATTGCCTTCTCCACGCTCTGTGCGATTGTGAGTGCCACGAATGCAAGGGTTAATATAAGCAACGAGACAGGTAGAATAATCCATTCCCATTGCACAGACACAAAAGTCTGTGCAGCGTATGCTACGCCGTGCGCAGATTGCTGACCTGAGGCTTGATCACGAATGTGTCGAGTCATGCTATCAGCCACATCTGACCACAGACCAGCAGGACCAGGCATTGCGGCTACTGCTGCGAGTGCTGCTGACGTGTCTTCCGGTTGTACGGTGGCCCTCGAGGGACCTGTGTAGGCGTTGTACATTACTTGGGCGACATCAGACGTGAAGTCCTGATCGGTTGTAGCCACCCCCCAGTTTTCGGCGAACCATTTGCGCAGACCAAACATCGTCAGCCAGTTGATGGTATAGACTTGCCCTTCCATTTGAGGCGATGCCAAAGTTATGTTCGCTTCAGAAATATTATCAGGCGCATGTTGCCACCACTTAGCTCCGTTGTCCGGGGCTTCAAGATCGGTCATCTCGCGCAGCAGCCCAAACCCCCACTGGTCTGTGATGCTCTTGGGCAAGGGTTGTAGCGGGTTCGGCCACTGGCTGATGAGGACCTCGGAGAATATGCCATCGTTGACGCTTGCATTGTAGGTCCGCAGACAGAAGTGCAATATGCATTCTGAGGCGTGCGGAGGTGAACTTGTGTTTCCAGTCAAAGGCGCCCAATACCAGCTTTGCGCCGTGAATAGAGTGAAATTCTGCATATTGCTGTAGGCGATGGTCCAATTGCCAAAGTCCTGTCCACCATTTTTTTGCGGCAGGACCGCGGCATTGCCTTGGACCATATAAGTAGCACTGGCACCGTATTCAGTGTTACCGTTTGGCAACCCCCAACCTGTTATGTCGCTAACTCCGTCGGCAGGAGGTATCTCTCGCAGCATATCTGTAAGATTCGTGCATGCGCTGCAAACAGCTAAAGAAGTATATGGAGTCCAGGTGCAATTTCCTGTGGAACACGACGGTTCGACCTGCTTATTTGTAGAAGAACCAAACAGTCCGTCGTATGTAGCGCCCTTCAGGCCTTGGCCTGCTGTAACAGTGTTGAGATCGATCGGGTCGCGCTCAATTTGGGTGAAGAGGGAAGCGACCGGAACAGTCGCGAGGCCCCCGGCTGTTGGCATCATCCTGACCGGATATGACGGCACTAGTTGAAAGAATGGCTCTATTGCTAGTGCGACAACAGTCAGAATGGCACCAAGTGACGATAGATGCGCCAAACGGGGCCGGGCCAGCAGACAGAGACTGCCCCAAGGTCCTCGCGAGGCGCTGTCGTATATCTGAAAGTCTGATATGGGCCGAGGGCGATCGACATTCCAGAACCATTGCCACTTAAGTTGACTTATGGCTTCAGATATGGGCAAAATCAACGCGGCTTTGGAGATACCAGCCAGGGTAGACACGATACCGTTCAGTGTCAAGAAACCCATGTTCGGAAGCGGCTTGTTGTTCAGATTGGCAAGTAGGACCACGATCGCACCCATGCAGAGAAAACTGACAGAGAAGCTGAGGACTTCCCATATCCATGAGGAGCATCCGGGCCGGTCTTGTCTTGTGCATTGCGAAGACTCATCTCTTGTTGAGTACATGGAGGACTTTGTCGACATGATGCAAGGTATATAGAGCTGTCCGGGCGAGCTCGAGCCTGCGTGTGCCGTTGAGCTGCACGCAGGCTTTCCATCTCGTTATATGGAAATGCTGTGCCTCACGATCTGCGACATGGAGTCCGCAGGGCCTGCAGCTCCAGTGCCTAAAAAGTTGTTCTCAGGCAGTATGTTAGCCCACCTTTCCAGAAAGAGGCTGGCATTTCTGTCTCCAACGTGCATTCGGGCGTCTACTTGATCTTTTTGGAGGTAGATACACAGTCAGCACCAATGAAGTCTCATTGAGAGTTTCAGGTCGGGCGGCTACAGCGTGCCAAGCACAGAGGTGTACGCTTCGGCGGGGGATGCTGCGATGCGGCGCATAGTGACCTCTGCAACTGTGCTGATATTCTCCTCATGCTCTGAATTGGTCAGGGTGGACGCGAATCACAGTGAGCAAGAGTTTACGACTCCGTGAGAGAAGCATCACAGTGTCAAAAGGAACAAGGAAGAAGCAGAAGCAGGAGAGGAGATGACAAGATGGCGGGACCGGGACCGGCCGTTCGGGAGGACGTCCCCATTAGGCTAGTTCACCCGCACAGATTGTGTTCTTGCTGTGCTTTGCAGGGCGCTTCGAATCAGCACACCGCTGCCATGAACTTCGTCTTCGGCGTGGATCTTCGAGCAGTATCTCTGTATCCTTCGCAATAAAAGCTAGCAAGGAGCTCTCCCACCGGCTCAGTGCCAGAGAAGAAGTGAACACTACGCAGCCATTGTTGAAAAGGGGTGATTCGCTGGCACTTGCTGCTATCCGTCTTCCGCAGACGTTCTGTCCTCGCATGGCATTTGCATCCAGATTACTACTTTTTCCGCAGAACGACGACCTTTGCCGTTACTCCAGCACCTTTTCGGTAATCCATGCTATCAGTGCTAACAACCTGCACTAGTCCTTCACGCTTCAAGCGCTGCACCTCAGCTTCAAATCCATGAGAAGTCCAAATATCATCCAGCACCGTCCCAGCGATGATTCCTCCTTGCTTGGTCACCCTCACAAACTCTGCGAAAGAAGGCACAGGCCCAACGTGACCATGAGTCCAGGTCCCGATACAGAAGATGATGTCGTATTGGCTGTCCTCCTTTTGCACGGGCTTCGACAGATCGGCGGTCTGAAGATCACGATATACACCCGTCTTCCTGGCTATTTTCAGCATGCCGGGTGAGATATCAAGGCCGTCTATTGTCTTCACGCCAACTTGGCTCAAAGCCACACCGGACAAGCCAGTTCCGCAGCCAGCATCCAATGCCACACCATCTATCCTCCCGCCAGCTTGTACGACTGCCTGTGCTGCAAGGGCTGGAGCGACATATTTCTGAGCTTCTCCCAACACATCTGCATCGAAGCTTTCCGCCCAATCGTCGTAAAGGGCGACAAGATCGTCGTTGTTCTTGCAGTTGTAAACGCGAGTCAAAAACTCGTTCCCGCCGGTGTTTGTGGTAACGGTATGGGACATATTGAGTATTCGTCGGTCGCTTTTCGTGGTCAGAATTTCCTGTTATGGTCAAGCAATGCGATGTTCAGCCTCAGAGTGAACAGACTGAGAGCTGTGTACCCCTCACCTCTCGGCCGATTTCGGTTGAGGGGTGGGTCAAGACATCATGCCCGAAATCGACCGCTACATCACGACACGTCCCTGCTCGCTTATTCACTCAGCATGAGGTCGGATCAATACGCATGAAAGCTTTTGCGTGTTGCGTTGAAACATTTCGGTCGATCAGCCGCTGATGATCTGAGTCTTGGCACATCACTCGCTGAACACAAACTTGACGGGCCTTAGCCAACGGCTAACTCGTATTGAGGCACAGTTACATCCAGCTACCTGTGCGATGCAAAGTGTTCTTCCATGGATATGACGCCAAAGCCAGCCTACGTTCCGCCTGCTGGCATTAGAACTCCGCTTGAAGACTTCACGGGACATATAGAGCGACACTATGGGATCAAGATCTCTAGCTACCATGACCTACACAATTTCTCTGTCAATCGCATGAACGAGTTTTGGCTGTCATTCTGGAAGTTCGCTGGTATCAAGGCTTCTCGGCATCCTATGACTGCTGTCGACGAGAAGCTTCGCATCGATCAATTTCCACGTTTCTTCGAACACGCAAGACTCAACTTTGCCGAGAACCTGCTCTGTGGCAACGATGATGATCTTGCTATCCTCAGCATCAATGAAAAGACTCTCGACTCCCCTGAACGGTATACATGGGAGGATATGCGAGAGATGACAGCAAAATTTGCTGCAGCTTTGACGGCCGTCGGTGTGGGTCGAGGCGATTATATGGTGTCCATTGGAAGTAATTGTGCCCGATCGTTGGGAATATTGCTTGCTGCTGCATCAATTGGTGCAGTGATCGCCAACTTTGCAACGGATATTGGTGAGAAGGCGTTGAACGATAGACTCGAGCAGCTTCGACCTAAGCTCATCATCGCCGAGACGGAACACGCATACAATGGGAAGACTCACAATATTGAAGACAAGATTACAAGGTGCTATCTGACATCCTCCAAGAGGCAGCAATGTGAGCTCATCACAATCGGATCCGACACAAAAATTGCCTGCCAGCACCGGACCTTCGTAGACTTCGACGCGCTCGGAGCGAACGCAGAGTTGACATTTGCACAACTTCCTTTCAACACTCCATTCCTCGTCATGTTCTCCTCCGGAACAACCGGTCCTCCAAAGGGCATAGTCCATGGACACGGTGGCCTGGTTCTCAATGGAATGAAAGAATTTCTCTTGCACCACGGCTTTGGCCCTCAAGATCTCTATATCCACTTCAGCAACATTGGCTGGACTCTGTGGAATATTTCTCTTGGGGCACTGTTTTGCCGCACACCCATGATTTTATACGATGGGTCACCTTTCTACCCTAATCCCGACAGTCTCCTTCGCAAGCTATTCTCGCTTGGCATAACAGGTTTCGGCGCAGGACCACGATATTACGCCGAACTTCAGAAGCACGATGTCAAAGTGAAAGACTACGCAACGAAGTTGCATTCAATCTACTCCACCGGCGCAGTCCTGACCTCTTCCCTCGCAACCTGGCTCATCGAATGCTTTGGTCCAAATATCTGCCAAATACAATTCTCTGGCGGAACTGAACTTTGTGGATCGTTCTTCTATGGCACACGGTCTCTTCCTTCTTACCCCGGCGAATGTGCAGTCAAAGCCTTAGGAATGGACATGGATACCTTCGATCCTGCAGGGCAACCTGCCAAACCTGGTGAACGCGGAGAGCTAGTCTGCAAGAAACCTTTTCCGAACATGCCGGTGATGTTTCTGAATGACCCAGACAAGAAGAGATATCATGCAGCGTACTTTGAAGGATTCGAACATGTCTGGACACATGGGGATTTCGTGAGGATGAATCCGGAAACTGGAGGGACGTATGTGCTGGGCAGGAGCGATGGTGTGTTGAACCCCAGCGGCATAAGGTTTGGGAGTGCGGAAATCTATGCTGTATTAGAGAGCGAAGAAGTAAGGAGCATTGGAATAGTAGATGCCCTGGTCGTCGGGCAACAAAGATCTGATGGAAAACACCAGGACGACACAGAGAAGGTTTTGTTATTCCTGAAGTGTACGGCTGATGCACAATCGGGGACAATGCATCCGTCTGCGAAGGTAACGGAGGTCGTCACCAAGAAAATCGCGAGCGATCTGAGCAGAAGACACGTTCCGCATTACATGTTTGAGATGGACGAGATTCCGTACAACGTCAATGGCAAGAAGCTGGAGGTTCTGGTCAAAAAAGTTATCAATGGAGGTCCAGACGTGCTCGCAAAACTGAAGATGACGGACGACGAGGCGAGGATGATGCAGAAGTATGCTACATTTTACGATATCGACAAAGCGGAAAGGGCTCGATCAAAGCTTTGAAAGACTACGACATGTCATGATAGTACAGTGCTGCCTACAGTATGCAGGCAGCGTGCCTTAGAGAGCGACTGTTGGGCTGCAACTACATTGTTGAGGTAGAGAAAGCGTCGGAGCTTTGCTCCGCATCGCAACGATTTGTTCCAGGTGTCTACATCGAGAAAGGTAGTCAAAGACCTCCTCGTACAAGAGCATGTGCAACTTCCTCGCCACATGTATTGCTGCAGAATGGAAGACATGCTCCTCGAGAGCGAGCCGTTCCAAGCCTGTAACAAGCTATGTGGCGACCGATAGCAGCTTCTTTACTTCTGCCTAGTCTGTACGCTTGCGCGTTTTGACTCCAAAAGCTGGACAAGATGGCTTGTTGTCGAACTCATAGGACAGATCCAAATATGAGACTGGCAGCTCAGACTTCGCAGAGGCGACAGTGGGGGATAATATGGTTCGTTCAGTGTCAACAACAAGGATGAGATTAATGTGTTCAAATTCCAAAAGATCTGTGAATTGATTACTTAGACACTCTTTACAATCGTCGTGCGGAGAAGCAAGGACATGACAAATCAAGGAAATCTGCGAATGGGAGAATCTATGAGGCACCGCTCAGCCAACAATCAAACGGTCCTCCTCCCATACGCAAATCGACGCATCAAACGTTCCTGCGGATCGCTGCGCCACTTCAGAATGTCATCAAACGTAATGCTCTACAAGTCCTCATTATCGTCGTCTTCTCCTCCCTGGTAGTCTCTCGCCTCCTGATCGATACGCTCCTGCAGGGCCCTAGCTCTCCACTTACACAACTCCTTCTCTTCTTCAGTACCATGCTCATGATAATTGCACCACATCAAGATCCCGTCCGAAATCGCGTCTTCTCTCGTATGGTATTTCGACTCGCATTCATGGTCGCAAGGAGTGTGAGGAGAACAGTGGTAGCACGTCGAAGCGGAGATGTGCTTGCTGGCTCGCAACTGCATCTCTGCCACGAACTTCATCGGGGGTGGCCCGTCATCGCCATAGAGGCGGACAGGGTCTGAGCTCGGGACAT
>JAASLG010000355.1:0-28753 GCA_013365235.1 Cercospora sesami | reverse complement strand
TATGCCAAGGACAAGCTGCGGAAGTGCAAGACGATCATATAATCTGAGCCACACTCTGGAAATCATATTGCCAGATCGTTGGAAGATATTCCAAGTGTCAAAGAGGCTTGCATCTCAGCATTCCATCCTCGTGGTAACAGCTTGAGGCAGTCGACCTTCCCCGACAGCGAAGCTTCGACTGAGATCAATAACGATGTTGTTGAATTCTCGCTGGCTTCTGGGTCTTGGATCTGCATACAGAGTTTGCGGACGTGGAGATGAAACTGCCTTTCAGCTGTCCAACATATGTTCAGTGGCTCGGACATCGTGATAGCGTCGGACCTCCGTCGCATGGGCTACGCTGCGATGTACCTGCGTAAACTTGTGTTGGACCTCGTAATACGAGTAGCTGCCAGGAAGGCATCATCCGACATGTCTTGTTTCTAGTTCAGGCCCCGTTCTGGACAGGATCGTCGGGACTTGTATCATAGCTCTGCTGTCCGGGAAGTCCTTCGGCCCAGGTGCTCGGCTTATTGACATCGGCATACGTTATGTGCTTCGGCCTCGCTCACAGATGATGGTCATGCCCTTTGCCGAGAACATCGTCATCGGCATTCTTGCAGCATCTCATCTTACCTGGATCCAGCTTCGCCCATCATTTTGTGCTGCGAGCGCCTCACGCAGGGCGGCATGAGCCCACCAGAGACGCGTGATCGGGATTTGCTGCCACGGGTACCATCAATCGAAGCGACTTGAAGTTATACAGTTATTCAGCATGGTCGCTGAATGAGTCGGCCGAAGAGAATCAGCCTGAGACGGGTTCAAGCCTCGCTGTAAAGATGAACTTGAGGTTACCTCAAGTAACTGCAGTTCGGTTGGCTTCCCTTGTCTCGGTGCTTCGATTACCTTTTCGCAGCCTGGCAGCTTTGGCTGCTGGCTTTCCTGCCACATTCTGGGCCACGGTACGAGCCTGCAAAAGCTCAGATTTGAATCAGATTTATTCGCAAGTGTGCTCCAGGTTGTCAAATCGGTTCCCAGAACAAGCAAATACAGTATCAGCATACTCGTGGCTCTGCTTCTCCGTCTCTTGTATGATCACTTTTGGTCACTGGTCTAATCATCGAGGTGTGCCTTTCAGCTCACCTCCTTCTGCATGGCTAAGGCCAGAACCGGCTGCAAGCTGGCTCTTTCTTCGCTCAGCCAACAACATTCTGAATGAGAACAAAATGAAGGCACGCCCATCCTGGTGTTGATGACCATACTGGAAGTGTGGTGTCCGACAGGCTCGCGGATTCGGCGTATGGTTGTCTCTCACTAGAAGACCACATGACATGCCATCCTTCTGCTGGGCCTCCTTTCAGAGTGTAGCGATATTGCTCCTAGCGTCCTCGCTCTTGAGTTGCAAACTAGCTGCAAGCAATCTCTCCTTGATTTCTTCCTGGTACTCCGGAAATCAGATGGACGTACCTTCGCAGGCCGCCTGGGACAGCTCGTGTCCAATGCCGCGGCGATGCTCAGTCCAGCCAATCGCATATTGAAGATACCACCGCGGAAACCCTATGATGCGCCATGTATTCGAATGAAGATCTGGGAACGTAATCGGACGTATGTTCGGGTGATTTTTCGCATCTTGAATGAGCTTTCAGCCTGCAGCGCATTACGCCAGACGATGCACTGGCATCTGCGTGCTGATCGATAAGGCCTTTGCGGTTCCACGACACGCAAAGCTTTGTCCCTGGCACCCTGCCATCTTGTTCCATTGCCGTCGGAGAGACTGTACAGCAAACATCTACTGCTGTCGTCCTATCTGTCACCCAGTGTGCAGTGCTTGAGCCAGCTCTTGAACACCTCTGCAGCTCTGCTCTTGCGATCCATGGAAATCCATCCGTGTCCTGCATCAAAGCGTTGCCGGCCGTCGCTGTGTCCTGGCAGCATATTTCACATGCTGCCGAGCAAATACTGGTGTCCTGAGCGACGCGCGACAATGGACATCCGGTTTTCAAGCTCTTTCCTCTGCTGTGCTGTCCCCAACTCTTCGGCTACATTCCATCGCAGCAGCGAGTCGTATAGGGCTCTACAGGCCGAATCGACACTCGTATTGGCGCCCGACACTGCTCGTAGCCACCCAGCAAGGCTTTGCCACGACCTTACATCATCAGGTGAAGGTCTCTTGTGGAATCGCTCACACCTTGTTGTTTCATCGGAGACAGATGAGCGTGCGACCCACGTCCACTCCTGTCTCACCAAAGCCCATTTGCATTCCTCGGACGTTGCAATTGAGCTCGACCGTACGGACAATTGTATACCTTGCCTCAGTGCCGTCTTTTTCGAGGGCGTCTCACGCTGTTTCCATGCTATTTCATCCCAACAGAGGCTGCCTTCCGATTGAAGAGGTCGCGCAACGTGTGTGTGCCCCGAAAGTGGCGATCGTGGTACTGATGAACGCATGGGACCGTCGGCCTCGTGTCGTATGCAGTATGGGTTTGGCTCGTGTGGCGGCCGGGGCCTTCGTTGTAGTCCATTGGCGGTCAATGGCCGTGATGGATTCGGTGGCAGTCTCGCGTGTGTGCCTCTCGGTGCCATGATTGCATTTGCTGTGGTGTTGCTCGCTATGAAGGTGATCGCCGGGGTGATGCGCCTCGATAGCCGCCAGCCCTCATATGTCCATCGATTCATTGCCGTGGCTCGAGGAGTTAAAGTAGCTGCCCACTTCGGCGGTGTGGTCACGGTCAGCCGCAATGGCACTCGTATCACAACGAACGAATTTGTTCTGTCAACCTCGTGATTATCAGCGCCACTTGAGAAGTCTCAAGGTACTTCTGCGCATGTCAAGCTTGCGCTCTGGGCCTTTGAAAATTTCGATTCCATGTCGTTCTACTCTCCACCGGTTGCTACCAAGCCAGACAGTGGATCTGAGCAGGTACTGGAAGAGAGCCTGCGTCCTCAAGCTTCTACTACTCCTTTGCGTAGTTATGAAGAGTTCCGGAAGCTTGTTGTGCGACTTACTAATAGGCAGTGCTAATTCATGTTACTCAAACTACTATTGCGCGCGCCCAGCCTCCGCGCTAGCTTTCCGGACTGCTGAGGTCGTTGTATAACCTTGATCTTTATTATCATGCGCACTGCTGATAGCTACTCAGCCTGGAAGCAACATTTTGGTCGTCAATGAAGCGGAGAGACGAATATCCAAGCTTCAGCGATCGGTCGCGCCGGTGACTTAAGGCTCTTCATATCTCCTTCTCAGACTCTTGACTTCGGCTGCCAATTTGCGATGGTGTTGTGACTGGCAGGTGACAGGTGGTCGGCGTGGCTAGGGCCTTGTGTGCCTCTGCCTCAACACTCAAAACTCAACCATACAACCCCTCGAAAGGCCACGGCCGTGTTCGGGGAGATCCAACCACCACGTCCACCGGACGACACACTCTCTCTGGACAGATAAGAGCTTCTCGGCTCACGATATCAGTAACGGCCGGGAAGGACATTCGGGAAACTGCATGAGAATTGAGTAACTTTGTTGGAATGATCGAAAAACAGTTGCTTCCTCTCCGAGAGGGCAAGGAGTTCTCTGCTTCTTAGTATGGTGAAGAGGCGCGACAGCATCCCGCTGAGCTATCTGAGACATGACTACATGTAACTCCTGTTGAATGAGCATGCTCGCAAATATCTGCAAAGACACCGCCTAGGCCTTGGATTTCGAGGATTTCGGGCTGGGACCTCCAACCCTTTCTACATGAGCAACACTTTATCGGGTAACGACGAAACGTCAATGGAAACATGCAGGAATAATTCTGTATTGATATTTATGCTCGTTGATACAGTATCATTACGCTAATTGCTATACGACTGTAACGATTCCTTCAGCTCAATGTCGAATACGACCAGAAACTGCAAGAATTCGTGGCAGGGGAAGCTGCGACATACACCACTTTCTCAAACCTCCCTTTTCTGCCTGTGCTACGCTCGTCATACGGCACTCATACCGTTGGGACATATCATCACTCACCCGGTCGACTGTCCGCGATCTGGCCATGCCTGGCAGTCAGAACACTATCCTCCAGCGGATTGACTGTATGGATCGACTCTCGTCTCATGGCATCAATCTTGTCTCTTTATGATATTGTCTTGCCAGTACAATCTTCAGCATCTGCGAATTCACATCCCGATCTCCAACCATGCTACAGCTAACAACGGTCTTATAGATCCTGTGCCACATGATTCAAGTACTCGGAGAAAAGCCAATATTCTCATTATGAGACTCCTCGAGACACCGCGTTTCATAGGTATCATGACTTACACGGGAGTCGGCACCCTCATTCACCTTCGCAGTCACGACCAGTGGAGGCACGAGAGCTATTCACTGGCTCCGCGAGCCAAACATTTGCTCAACTTCCTTATCCACGCCTTTCTACCATGAACCACCCTTTTCCAGCATCTAGCCGCAGCATCACCCGAGTCAGCATTTGAACACTCGCAACGATGCCCTCACCACCGCCGTCGACGCCGAATGCGCCGATGCCACCACAGAGTGAGATTCTCAACGTCTCTCTACATTTCCGAGCTCCAGCAGTCATCATATCCAAGCTACTCGAGTCACCAGAAGTCACGATTGAGGTTGACGACGCCGGTCATAAGAAGACTTTTCAAGTACCACGAGCTCTCATTTGTGCCAAGTCCGAATACTTTGATGCGGCTTTCATGAACAAGATGAAGGAGACACAGACTCGAGTGCTTGAGCTTGGTGAAGATGCGGATGTCACCCATGGTATGATGAGACTCTTCATCAACTGGCTGCACACTGGTCTTGTGCATGTGGATGAGGTGGCAGATATTCCGGCGATATCCTTGGAGCAAGGCGCTACTCCTGTCTCGGATGTCAAGCGTCCCACTACCGGTCAGTCATCTGCTCATTGGAGTAACCATTTATTGCCCACTAACACGCCTCTAGATGCCCCTGACGATGAGCCCTTGGCAAAGCGCAGCAAATGCGGGAGTACTGGCGACGCTGAGTATACTCAAGCCATTGAGACCATTGCGAATACGGAAGACACAGACCGCGAAAACTTGCCTAAATCTGCAGAGCCAATCGCAAACCCGAAAGACGCTATCGCTAAAGACCCTCAGAACCCACTCACATGGTCCTACCGATCGCTCTTCGAGGTGTACGTCTTCGCCGATCGATACGACACCACTGCCCTTCGCGACCAAATCATCCAGATTCTTCAATACAAGAAGATGAAATTCAACCAACTCCCTGACGCCGAAAGCATCGTATTCGTAGTCGAGAATGTACCTTCCAACTGCAACCTCCGCTATATCCTCGAAGGCTGGTTTGGCACATGCCTTCGAATCAGGACTTTCAAAGGCCGACGGAACAATTTGGCTGACTTGCTCACTGGCTGTCCATCGGAATTCTTGGCCCAGTGTCTGATCGCTTCAATTGCGTACCGGGACTGCAAGACCTGCCATCAGCCTCACGATTGTGAGTTCCACGGACATGAAAAGGGCGATGGAGTTGAGCTTTGCTTCTTTCACCCTTTTGAGTTCCATGAGCATGACAAGGATAAAAGTGTGGCGAATTGGGAATGCAAAAAGCGCTGGGACGCACTTGGCAGTCCTGGATGTACAAGACTTGACCAACTAGATGAGGAGGACAGTGACTATGGCTACTAGAGAGGAGTTCTCTGGCGGGAAAGATGCTCACGGAAATGTGCTGCATGGTAAACAGTATGAAAACTGGACCTGTCTGTCGCAGCAAGGGGTCGTGCGAAACGTTGACATTGTCGGAAGAGAGTCTTGTGCTTCGTCTCGTGCCATAAAAAGCGAGTAGCCACTGTACGGGCTGCATTGATAGAGGGTGACGAAGCGATGATCGCATTCAACTTGCCCACGCTCGACTACCACGCCGTATTGTGGCTAGTGCTGCAGAGAGACAAGCCTCGCTGTTGGAAGGGAAAGTGGTGTTTCTTGATCAGTATGTGGAGTGACCGACTTCGAATGAAGAGATCACGAGGCTCAATAGTGACCTAATCTTGTCTATCGCGACCGTCAGCATTGACCAGATCACGGTACAGACAACGAGGACGGAGCATAGAAGCTTGTTGAGCTCTGAAAGATTTCTGAAAGCGAGTGATAGTTGTGGAGGAGAGTCCGCAAACGCGGGCAGGAAGGATGAGATAATAAGAGTTCACGTGCGATTCTCAAAGCCGTGACAAAACAGGGTTTTGCCATGACTGGATGATACTGTCGAACCTACGTGCCGCCATTGTCAGCTCTGTACTGCAACAAGATGTGTCGGTTCTTCACCGTCTCTCCTGGACAATTGAACACGCCGACAGCCACCGACATCGCTAATCCCAACACGACGCAACGCCACCACATTCCACTCCTTGAATGCACAACACAAAAGGTCGCACTGCAGCGCTGCCTGCTAGGAAGTCTGCAACGTGGCCTGCTTCACCCCTTCTGTAACCTCTTTCACCGCATCGTCCGCGGAAGGCTTCTCCGCACCGTCCTTCGCCGAAGCCTCTACACCCTCGCCAACACCCTCTGCCTGCGCCGCCGCCCTCTCAGCAGCCTTCTTAGCTTTCTTCTTGTCCTTGTCAGCTTTTCTCGCCGCCTTCTTCTTCGCTTCCTCTTCCTTTGCCTTCTTCAACTCATCACCACCAAACATCTCCTTCCAAACTTGCTCCTGCTCGGGCTTGATGTTCTTGAACAAGTGCGCCGCCTTGCTGATCTTGTGACCAGCAGGAATACTCTCTGCTTGCCAGTCATCAGGAATGATGAGCAGCTCCGTTTGCAATTGCGAAAGAATGCTCTTTGTTGTGCCTGGCATGTAGGGTGCGATGATAGAAGCAAGGAGATGAATGTGTTGCACTGCAATGTTGACAACAGCATCGCATCGGGCGCGCTCGTTCGTGAAGAGGTTGTTGTCGAGTCGGTTCGACTGGAGAAGGAGATTGCCCAGAGATGAGATCTCACGAGCAGTGATCAGGCCAGCTTTGAGATGCACGGCGTCCATGTCGGCAATGTACTGTTTAACCTTTGCATTCGTATCGGCAATGTGTTTCTTCAAGCCGGTAGACACATCTTCAGGCAGGCTGTCTTTGGGCCAGGCCGGGATGACGCTGTCGTAGTTGGCAGAATTGACAAACTTGAGAACGCGGTTGACGAAGTTGCCAAAGTTGGCGACGAGCTCGTTGTTATTGGCGGCAATGAAAGCATCCCATTCGAATTCTGTGTCGGAGGTCTCAGGTCGTCGCAGAAGGAGGAAATATCGCCACACGTCAGGAGAAACGCCAGTCTCTTTCGCGCTGTTACCAAATACACCGATGTTTCTCGACTTGCTGAACTTTCCGCGTTCGTAATTGAGGTACTCGGTTGTTGATAGCGTGTTCAGCATAGTCCACTTGTCGCCGGTGCCTAATTGTGATGACGGAAAGACCACAGTGTGGAACGGCACATTGTCCTTGCCCATGAACTGATACAGTTGTACGTTCTCTGGGTTCCGCCACCACTTCTCCCAGTGCTCTGTGTAATTTGCTGTGATAGACACGTACCCGATGCAGGCGTCGAACCACACGTACATGACCTTGTCGTCGTACCCAGGCAGCGGGATTGGCGTTCCCCACTTCAGATCTCTTGTGATACCTCGAGGCTTCAGCCCTTCTCTGATCCAGGCGTTTGTAATGTTGATACCGTTGTCGCTCCACAATCCCTCGACCTGGCTCTTTGCATTCCACTGTGCTGTCTTATCCTGCAACTTGTCCAGCTGAAGGTACATATGCTTCGTCTCGCGGACTTCCGGTGTTGCGCCATCGAGCTTGCAGCGTGGGTTTTTCAGATCGAGAGGGTCGAGCAAATGCCCACACTTGTCGCACTGATCTCCTCGCGCATCATTGTAGCCACACAGTGGGCACTCTCCTTCGACAAATCTATCTGCGAGGAAAGAGTTGTGCTGTGTACAATATGGCTGCTTCGTGGTCTGCTCTTCCAAGTAGCCATTCTTGTGCAGCTTGAGGAAGATGTCTTGCGCGATGTCGGTCTGCTGCTGCGTGGGTGTTCGGCCAAAGTGGTCAAACTCGATCTCGAACCAGTCGTAGACTTCTTTGTGCAGTTTGTTGTACTTGTCGCATAGTTGCTGTGGCGTGACTCCTTCCTCTATGGCTTTCGTCTCTGTTGCTGTGCCATACTCGTCTGTCCCGCAGACATACAAGGTAGGCACTCCGCGAGCCTTGCTGTATCGTGAGAAGACGTCTGCTGACAGTACCGAACCAATGATGTTGCCCAAGTGTGGAACGTTGTTGACATATGGTAGAGCCGATGTGATCAAGACATTGCGCTTTCCATCTTCTGGCAAAATCACCTTTTTGCTGCCATCTGCCGTCGTGCTCATGTCGCGTGCTCGGCGGGTGATCCTCGTGGACAGTGGGGTGTAGGCGGAGAGGATGGAGGGAGAGGGAGGGTGAGGTCGGAGTGAAGTCTTGTAGGTGAAGTGGTTTCGGTGAGCGAGGTTGGTATGGGCAGTGGTATTATCAAGTCAAAGAAGTGGCCGACGACGTGTTTCGAGCTGGTCTCGGCGATCACAGTCATCGCGACTCCCAAAACTTGCCCCTCCATGCATTGGCCAGCTGCAGGGGTTCATCGGATCTACCCGCGATAACCACCGGACCCCATCAAACCTAGTCAAATATTCCATTGCATTTCATTGTGTTTCATTTTTACTTCTTCTGTTCGTCCTTGCTCACACATCACCGTGTACACTTGATATTAACATTCCGGAAATCTCTCTCGTTGACGATACTCATGCTCATGGAGCGAAGATCGGCTGCCTCGTGGCCGCTATTCATCAGTCCCAACTTCACTTCTCATCACATCTGCCCAGCAAAGGTCTACAGCTATCTCTCGCTCTCCAATGGCTTCCGCGCGAGCGCACAACAACTCTTCACCCACTCAACTGCGTGCCTCTTCTGGAAGATGAGAAAACAGATGATCTCATTGAATATCAAATAGCAATTCGCAGATAATTCACGTCGACCCTGGATGCACACAATTCCAGCTTGGAGCTACTGGAAGGAGAAGTCCTAAGTGAGTCAAGACATGAGAAAAAGCTGATTTTCCGTCGCCTAAGCACCCGCATGTGTACTATTGGCTATACGAAAGCGGGCCGAAAGATCACGAAGATGAGGTAAGGTTCAAACTGGTTAGGCTATACGCCTGATTTCTGGGGTGCGTGGAGTGTACGTGGCTGTGCAAACGTGGTCGGTGTCTTCCCTCGTGCTTCTGCCGGCGACGGAATGACTTTGCCGGTCTATTTCAAGCAGGACGGGATTTGATGGAGACGGCCGTTGCGCGAATGCGTCTAAGCACAGTGGAGGACTTTGAGCTCTATCGAAAAGAGACAGAGGTACACATGCTCGAAGTCTTTGCTCATACCAAACGCTGATATTGACTGCGCAGCCATCTCTTGAATGCCCCAGCAAGATGCTCGTGTTAGGAGTTCCCAAGCCCAAGGACAGGGAACGGTCGAGCTCTGGGTGATCTCTACTTATTCGGACCTAGGTGACTCCGTCAAGCTAAAGCATCGTACCTCGATGGACGTGGCAATCGTCTTCTACGAGAGAGATTGAGAGAAATTCACTGTTCCTCATTTCACATCACTTGAAAAGTTACGAGACACCATGCTACATTTCTGAACGATGTGAGTGGAACATTGAGTCAAGTGAAGAAAACGGCATGTGAACAAACAAAGCTCGCTAACACAACTTGCAGCTACAACACGGATTGGTCTCTTCACGACACTACTCAAATCACAAATTTCATTTCGACAACATCTTTTGACCACGACCAAGCGGCCGCAGAAGCCCGCGACGCGGCTCACAAGCAGAGAGACAGATAGTTGAGACAGCCGAGCAGGCGATTGCTCCCAGGTTGCCATCAGCTTCATCTCCAGCTCCAGCTCTGACACTATCGTGCTCGACTGCGGCTCTCCTTTCTCGCAATTGCTCAAGTCGAAAGATCATCAAGGACACGGGCACAGCTCGTGTCGGCAGGCGCATCAATGGCTCCCCGACGCAAGTTCGGTGTGTTGACAGAGCCGAGGAATCATGCGGATGAGGACGACGAGCTATCCCCAGCTCCAAAGAAAGAGAAGCGGGCTGATCTTGATGTTAACGAAGCGATGACCTCAAAGCACGGCGATACCAGGCCTGCCGAACTGGAAAACATCATTCAGCAACGGACCCGATCGATCCACATACGAGACCAGCAGATAGATCGCCTGATACGGCGAAACCAAGACCTGGTAGCTACGATGAAGCGACTACAAGTTCAGCATAATACACTGGTAGCCTACCCAAGTCCTGGTCTCTACCAATTGCAACAGAACGACCCGAGACTTAAGGTTACGAGCAACCCTCAACAGCATCTGCCAATGCAGCCAGCCAATCCCAAGTATGTCGACGTTCAAACCAAATCAGAGTGGTCGGACCGCAAGCAAGCCGGCCGAGCCAAATTTATCGAGAAGCTCATGGCTGAGAGGAAGGCGAAGAGGATTGAAGAGCGACGTCGACAACGCGAGCAAATGGCTGCGAGGTCTGCAGCGCAGGCGGCAAAGTTGGATAGCCAGTACAAGGAGACTAAAAAGTCTTTGGAAGATGAGGATGCGGCGGCGCACTCGGCTGAGGCCGATAAGCATAAAGCGGCGCTCAAGACCCTGGCCGACAAGCATGAGGTGGCGCTCAAGACTTTGGATGGCAAGTACAGGGGCGCTTTCAATGCTTTGTTCGATGAGCATGAACTGGCCGTCACAAATCTACAATACCGGCATATGGAAGCTCTGAGGGCTTTCGACAACGAGTGTTGAGTGCATAGACTCAGACTTACTGATGAGGGATTGCCTTGACAAGCATCGATCTCCATGGAAGTAGCAACAAACCTCAAGTTGTTTTCAGAATCTTTGCGAATTCGGCAAGGTAGATTTGGTTCTGTCAAACATCTACTGTTTCTTTTCTCTGTAAATCTCTCAAGCCCACGAGAAATGCTCCATATGCAAATACACATCTCCACCTCTTGATTTCTGTGCGCTCTTCCCACCTGACAGTATCATCAACTGTTCCCGTGCGACAGCATTCGCCACATCGCTCTGCATACTCAACGGTCCACAGCAAAAGACACCCATGCTCGAAGCGTCTTTCTCTGCTTCCTCGGCGATGACCTTGGGTAAATCCGGTCGGGACGAGAAGTCGAGTGGCGAAAGAAGGCTTCCAGTCTTTCCCTTCTCACTCTCTGAATCCGACGAGGTCGACGAAGTCTGATGCTGCTGGAACGAGATATCCGTATCGGCTCCCTTTTCTGGGTCTTGTCCATCTAGTCGCTGTATTCCACTTGCGTGTGCTGTGCTCTTCTGTCCGCTCTGGAGTCTGTCTTCTTCTTCGCCTGTGTAGTAAATCTCCACTTTCAATCCTGTCGGACAACATCCTAGCAGACTCTTGTTCAACAACTCTTCGACCTTCTCTTCGAACCAATTTCTCGTTGCGATATCTCGTGTCGCTAACACAACTCTCATCTCCGGACCTTCAGTGCCGCAGATTTCTCCCATCTTTCCATTCTCTGGTTCACATCCCGCAGAGACGCAATCCCTTCTTCTCAGAAAGGCTTCGACGAGAGGCAAAAGCCACCCGGCTCCAGACCCACCAGCAAGAGCCAGAGACTTTCTGCAAGATGCGAGCTTGGGCATGTCGATTCCTCCGTATGGACCGTCCAGCATTACCGACATCTTTGCGTTGGGCGACTTCTCTGCGTGCTTCGCCAAGCGAGCGGTCAGGCCTCTTTGAGCTCGAATGTAGAAGACGAGTTCACTCTGTGCGGCTTCGTACAAGTGCGCTTTGGCGGGCAAAGAGCCTGCACTGAAGGGGTGACTCGTCGCAGCCACTCTCGGGCCCATACCGAGGAATCGAACGAAATAGTGCTGTCCTGCTCGCCATGTCGTCTGTGTTGGGATAGTGATCTTTACGAAACCGTTCGACTCGAGCACGATTGTCGCTTGCTTGATCCCGTGCTGGAAGTAGATTCGCAACTGCGAATGGAGGAACGTGAGGGTGAAGATGACGGCTGTTGCGATGAAGTAGTCCCACGAGGAGAGACGGAAGTTGCAGTGCAGGAAGAAGAATACGACGAAGATGAGAGCCGCCGCGAAGTGAGAGAACTTGAAGAATTCGTATGAATAGTTGCGGAGTGGTGAGAAGGAGGCGAAAGTTAGCCAGGCCTGAGCGAAAGAGTCAGCTACGAGCGCGACGAATTTGCGAATGCCTGATACACACCTGCGAGATCAAAGCGATGATGCCTGTCCAGTAATATATCGTGGTCCTGGCTTGCGTGCTCAGATCCCCTCTCCAAGCACGGAAAACGATGAAAGGAAAGGTGTGGATCAGAGCAAGCACAAAACATGCGTAGCTGATCCATCGATGGAACACCTGAAGTTTCTCATGCGACACGCCTGTCAGTCCTGTGATCATGTTGCTCTTGCTCGACGTTGCGATGATGAACGGCAGACACGCGAGTGACATCCAGCCGGTTCGCGAGGCGACCGGAGGCGAGTTGCCGAAGGACAGTGTGACCTTTCCTGTCTCTGGGTCCTTCTCGTTCGGCCAGTAGTACGGTCTCGGACCCAGCGTCATCGCAAAGAAGAATATTGCGCCCACTGCACCGAGAAAGAGCACACCAATGGGTGCAGAGTTCCAGTTCAGCTTGCCTATTCGAAACGACTTGTAGCTTGCATATCGACTGAGTGCGAGCAGCTTTCCTCCCGCTCCCGATCTTGATCGCGCTCCAGGCAGGAGGTTGGCGAGGAGGAACGGGATCGAGAAGAGAATGATGGTCGACAGGAAGAGTGCCACTGTCGGCAAAGCGTAGCGGTGGTCCAACTCATACCAGAATCTCCAGTAGCCGACTTGATATTCGCATTGTTCGGTGAGGTTCAGTGAGCACTCGTAGGCTCGTGAGGAGTGCAGCATGACGGGTTGTGTGAGCCATGGCTCCATGGACATGCTATGGCTGTGTGAGTGCGCCATGGTGAGGCTGATGCTGTGTACAGCTTAGATCTTGTGTTGCCAGACACGTGGTGGTGTGTGCATCCGTTGTCCGACGCTCCGGTGTATCGATGGATGAAGTTGTGATGGAAAAGGTCAGCAAAATCACACTCCGTCCGTGTCGCTCTCGTCAGACGCGAAGCAGTGTCATGAATGCGCTCCAACGTGCTCACGTCTCAAATGCACTCAAGTGGCACGGGAAAATGTGCTCATATTGGCGATGCGCCGATTTTCTTGTCTCGACCTTTGGCGAGCACTTTGTCGGCTCTGATCTGCCGCGTGGGATGCAACTCCCAAGCATAGAGTTGCGGATTCGCCCTCGTTTGTGTCCAGTCGCAGTGGGCGTTGGTCGTGGTTTGTGCTGTTTTGGGCAAATGAGCGACATTGGCAAGGATTTTGGTGTGCTTGGTCTGAGCAAGTTTGCGGGCTTTGCCATGCGCTTCTTGCCACGCGGCCAAAAGCACCTTCTGCAATCAGCAGCGCGTGGGAAGAGATGACACTGCGTGGGAGATTCCGTCTGCTGATGAGCAAGACAGAGCACATTTGAGTGCAGCGCGACGTTCCTTTGTCCTGGCACCAATTTGAGCAAGTTCTTGACCGCACTCGTTGTTCAAGTTGCCAGGATTGTCGCATGCCGGCGAGGCCACATTACAATACGTCGACCACACAACGCGTGCAGGCCAGAAAATATTCAGCCATCTCCAGAGCTGGCTGAAAAGACCTGTCAAGTGGTCAACAAGCACGCAAAAATCCATCACCACCACCATCACCAAGACACGAATTGAGACTTCTCCCGCTCTGTCATTGAACAAAGACATACTGCAAACCGCACCGCCCATCATGGACCACAGCATGCATGGCTCCATGGACGGCAACAGCACCGACTCCGGGATGACAATGATGGGCATGGAGCATATGCTCATGACCTTCTTCACCAGCACCACCACCGCTCTCTACTCCAACGCCTGGCAACCCTCGACCTCAGGTCAATACGTCGGAACCTGCATCTTTCTAATCGCTCTGGCAGCCATCTTCCGCGGTATCGTGGCTATTCGAACCAACTTCCCGGCTTTGCTGGCCCTGTGGGCGCATCGAAGAGACACGAGTATTCTGCGCCCGGAGGCCGGCGGCGATGATGGCAAGTTGCTGCTATACGGCTTCGCGAGCCGGAGGCCGTGGAATATCAATGAGGCGTTGGCGCGAGCGCTGCTAGACACTGTGCTGGCCGGTGTGAGCTATCTGCTGTGAGTACTGCCCAAGGTCGTGTGATCTTGATCATGTCTAACTTGTCTTTCTGCAGGATGTTGGCCGTCATGACGATGAATGTCGGTTACTTTCTTTCCATCCTCGGTGGAACATTTTTGGGGAGCTTCGTGATAGGCGATTGGCAGCCGACTGCTGACCATTGTGACGGGCACTGAGGCGGAATGGTACGAGGCATAGCTGCGCTGCACAGCGTTGTCAGCGAACTGCATCCACACGATATACGACGTAATGATGTTGGTCCCAACAATTGCGGGCCAAGAATCGATTGTGCTCTGCCATGATTTTCGTCTGCGAGCGGTAACCGCGATGCAGTCTTGACCTTCAGCCTTCAGACTTGCAATTCCTTGCACATGGCTGAGCTATTGTCCCTCAGGTTTACTTGTGCACTCCACTCGGACTTGCTATTCCTCTCCACTATCTCGTACATCTGCGCTGGACTCGTCGCATGGACCGTCGACGGCTTCAAAGCTCAATGACCAGTGGTGTCGGCCGTGATTGCTTCTACGCACTTGATTCCACAGCATTCTGTGATTTGCAATTCAGCGCCTTTTGGGTGCCTCCTCGCACACAGTCGTAGTTGGGAGCTTCTCCTGCTGGATCTGTTTCAATGCCATTCGCCAATGCTATTGCGCTCAGAACTAAGAAATATATTCTTCGCAAACGTGGTGCTGAGCTTCATTCTGACGTGTCTGCTTGAGTGGAAGACCAAGAGAGCATTAGTGGGAGACACCGTCTGCATCGTGAGTACAGTATAGCTGCCGCGCTTGTGCTTTAGCATATCGCATACACGTCGCTATTCTCACCTCAGTTTGACAGGATCTGGTGACGGCAATGCTTGCATCCGAATCTCGTCATCGCCAGCCCAGTCTCACGAGTTTCTTATCTCGAGGACTGTATCATGAGAAATCACGTCGGCTTCAGCTTGCAGACTGGACTTCTTGATTGGAAATACATGTATACAGCACGAAGTTGATGAAGCGTCAACCTGTTGTGATCTCGACGCGTCAGTCGTGCCGTCTCTCCCCGCGTCGCGGCAGGAACCTCGGGACGAGCTCCGCAACGTTCCTTGCACCACCCCAACAACAATCGTCATCCACTTCTTCTTCCCAATTCGTGCTAATACAGCGAACATGGGCTCCACCGACCTCGAAGGCCAAGCTCTGCAGCAATTCGACCGCCTACTTGCCAAAGGTGAGCTCCTCTGGAACGAAACCCAACCTCGACACATTGCCAGTGAGCCTTTTGACGTAAGTGGAACCTTCCATTCATCCCTTTGCTAATACAGTCTTTCTTTCGCAATATCAAACCTTGTTACGATAACAATTTGGTGCTAATGATCAATAGTTTGAATTCCGCATCGCAACAAGCCTTCAAAAGAAACCCATCGATACAAAACAAAAGACACCTACCAAAAATGCATTTCCCGACAGCGAAGGCGATTGGACCCTAGGACCCATTGGCAAAAATCATAAACTCATATTAAACAAATTCTGCGTCGTTCGTCCGCAATTCGTTCTACCAACGAATGAGTACCAACCGCAAAGCGATGCGTTGAATGCTGATGATTTCGATTCTGGATGGGAAGCTTTAACGAGGTTACGATCAAACGTTGACGATGATGACGACAAGTACATGATCATATTCAATTGCGGTGTTGAAGCGGGGAGTTCTGTGGGGCATAAGCATTTGCAATGTATACCGCAGCCTTTGGGTGCGAAGCATGGGAGGAAGAATTTCTTTTCGTTGTTGAAGGGTGAGGGGGAAGGGAAGATCGAGAAGGTGGTTGGGGCGCCGTTTGAGCATGGTGCCACGAGGGTTACCGCCATTGACGGTAAAATAGATGGAAAGAGCTTGGAGGAGGTCTATGCCAAGTTGAGAGATTTGCTGAACTTGCGGATCGAAGGCGGGAAAGTGCCACCTCATAATGTGCTCCTGACTAGAACGCATTTGCTTCTCATTCCAAGGACCAAGGCCTGGATACAAGTAGAGGGGAAGGATACTGTGATTGCGGGGAATGCGGCTGGGATGATAGGTCTGGTGTATACCTGGAGTGAGGAGCAGTATGACGCCTGGCAGAAGTATGGGCTGATGAAGACATTGGGTGAGCTGGGCGTGGCAAAGACGTGATGTGATTGCAGCATTTGAGAAAGGATCCTGGGTTTGCGTTGACATTATACGTGGAACGATAGAAATTAGAGAGGGACGATAGAGTCGACTGAGGTCGCAAATGGAATTCCCATGAATGGTACATGTCTAGGAGACACATTCTTCACGTGCTAGCTCTCGACGTGTCACTCTTTTTCGTTTATTTTGAATTTCTCTCAGCATCCTGAGAAATCACTTCAGACCTCCATCTAAAGAGTCAATCCAGTACCCTCAATGTTGAAGATTCTTGCAATGGTCGAGTTGTCCTTTGGTGGGTTCTTGGCATCTCTGTCCGCCTCCTTTGCGTACTGTCTGCACTTGGGTCCAAGACGACCAGTCATGCCGCTGTTTCCGCTGACATCAATGAGAGTGATGTTTGGCAGAGCGCAAAGCTTGTCAGGGATGACACCCGTGATCTCAGTGTTGTTCGCGATGAGAAGCTCAGTAAGGGCTTGGTTGTTGGCCCAGGAGTCGGGAATCGGTCCGGTGAGGTTATTGTTCTGTCAAAGTGAGACATGTTAGCTTGAGAAGCTAGCCAAAGAAGAGACGGTGCGATGTCTTACGGCGAGAGTAATGTATGAGGTGTTGAAGGTTGGGCCAATGTCTGGGATTGGGCCGGAGAAGGCATTGTTCTGTTAGTTATGTTAGCAGTCCGCGCCGGCTCGGGGATCTTGCACAGCAGTAGGCAGACTCACATTCAGGAAAATAACTGTGAGATCAGTCATCTGGAAGAGCTTCTCTGGCAGCTCGCGGATGAAGTTCTGATTGTCAAGTCAGCTCTGCATCGCAACAATTTTCCGTCTCTCTCTTGTGGCCCCTTTGGTGCTGTGGGGCATAATGGAGAAGTGCAACATACGTTGAATCTCAGATCCAGGAATGTCAACGGAGCATTGAGAATTTCCAGAGGGAACATTCCGGAAAGGCGGTTATTGGAGAAATCGATCTCGTACAGGTACTTCAAGGCCGAGACATCTGGAAGTGTTCCAGTGAAAGAGTTGGAGTTTGCTTTTGTGTCGTCAGTCTCGGACTCGGTGCAACTAGTGTATAAAAGCTATTTCTGCGAGATAATCCTTACCGTGGAAGAATGTGATGTCCAAAAGCTTGTCCAGAATCAGGTCGGCTCTCAGGGCTGGGCCGAATTCGTAATTGTTGAAGTCTACATGTGCGGTTTTGTTAACACCCGCTGTGACCTCTTCTGGCAGAGCCAAATCTGTAAAGCAATGACCTACCAATACCAGCAACAGCCAGGACTCCATCGGGACGCTCAGCGCAAGTCACACCAGCCCACTGGCAGACATCGTCTCCGGCAGCCGTCCAGTTGGCCTTGATGTTTTGCGGGTCTTCGGTAATGGTTTCCGCGAAAGCCTTTAAAGTGGCGAGGTCACGGGCAAGATTATCTTCCTGTCTGCGCGCGGCTGGGGCGGCTTGCGCGAAGAAGGAGGTCGAGGCGGACAGAGCCGCAAGGAGAAGCGAGCGTGGTGCCATAGTCAGCAATTGGCGTGCTAAAAGAGTGACTGAAGTTGGTATTTGGTGGAGAATGCAGGTGAAGTCGGAAAGAATCCTCAGTGGGTGTTGTGACCGCTTTTGATGTCCACGGGGCAGATCAAAAGGCTGTGGCCCTATGGTCTAGTCTTTGCCTGAATAGGTCAGCCCTAGCCAAATGTCGCTAAGTCTTGTGTGTTATGTGAACCCATGGGGCATGGCCACATGTCAAGCCTGGTGTGTCATATCGGGATTCGTGGTCCCGAAGATGGCACCATGTGGCTGAAAATATTGTGCTCTTCTGCGGTCGCTGTTGTTCGATAGTACGTCTGCGAGCATGCGAGTTGAATCAACAACTCCAGTGCTCCTCGATTTCCAGATATTTGAGGAAGCACATCACACACGCTGTGCCTACCTTGCGAAAGTCGTTGTCGGAACAGAGGCGGTGCGTCAAAATCGAAAGCTAGCCTACAGCACGCCTCCTGGAGACGATCTGTAGACTAGACGAAAAGGCAGAACCGGGTGCTCGGTTTGACAGCGGAGTCGGCTTATAGCGGGAATGAGATGGCAGGGATCAGTCGACTAGGCTTAGGGCTGGATCCGGGCCAGTATGCTCTCTTTAACGCCGAGGCGAATTTCGACATTGTCATCCGACATACACGCATGATATCGCACACAGTCACCGCTCGCCAACGAGAAGGCTGTACTGGTAAAGTGTGGTTCTGCGATGTGCACTGAACGAAAATCCGATGCTAGTTCTGTGCTCCTTGTGCCTGGAAATCTTTGATCAGGTTATCCCAGAACACCCAGTCGGGTGCACTATCGTCAAGGAGATTTCCGTAGTCAAAATCAAAGTCGAGATCTGGAGAGTCACCGAGAGTTGTTGCATTGGCATCGAACGGCGCAGAAGGCACGTACTCCGATGGAACATCGTGGAAGGCAGCCTCTCCCACTGTCTCAGCCATGGCGCGTTTGGCATGATACTGAAATCTTCGTGATGCGCGTAATGCAACGATGAACTCGGGTAGCGGTGCTTGCTTTGATGGAGGATTCGCGTCCCATGCTTTAAGGGCCAGGCGCCCAATGGCGACTTGTAAAGCGCTTTTGGACTTGAGCATCAGATCCATATGATTAGCATAAAGCTGTTGGACCTTCTCCCACATATCATCAGCCTCAGTACGGGCGAGCGAGTCGGGTCTCTGGAGAGCAGTCACAATCGAGATCAATGCGTCCCAGGTGCCCTACCAATCTCGCTCGTCAGTTGAAAAATGGACAACGTAATATGGCTCACGTCTTACCCAAGCGAACAGAGGTCCGATGTACCACATGTATTTCCGCAACATTGAGTGAGTATGAGCTGCCGCGTCAGTATCGAGGATCTTGCACGATAGTCGCAGCCTCTCTCTTCTGTTATGATCGGTGTCTGGTCTCTCATTCAGTCGTGGTAATCGCACCCGTAATCGCATGGCATTCAACGCCGACCTAGTTGCCAAGTTGGTGAGTAGGTGAAGTGGATTAGCGAACTCGCAGTAGCGCAGATACAGATCCTCCACTTCGTCCTCAGTACGAGAGATCATTCTCTGCACCTCATCATCATCTTTCAGTTGCTTGCTGGCAGCGAAAGCCCTTCCAATATACGAACGTGAGAGGCAGAATACCATTTCTGTGGCGCCTTTTTGGGACACTGGTTTGGTTGTCATTCCGGGCCAGATCTGATCGTCATTGACGTTGAGAGGCGGCAGCGTATCGAAATGATCCGGTGTTAATGCGTCGCTCACGCCCGATTCTCGACTTGACATGCCGTCCAGAGGCACCACTTGATAGAACAGCCTACGTCTCATCTGGACTTCGAATGAAGGCAAGCCAGCCGCTTCGCCATCCCTGTGGAGCCCCATACGTTGAGATATGCGCGCCGCCACCCCTGTGAGGATCCAGTATGTCGACGGATCATAGTGAGTTCTGCAGGAGAGAAGAAAGAGAACATATGCCTGCATGATGGTCATGTCTGTGGTCTTCAGAAATTTTGCATTCACAAGAGCTTGTCGTGCGCAGAAGTGATACCTCTTCAGCAATACCGTACGTGGCTGTTGGCATTGCTTGAGACACTCAGCGTCTGTCATAGACAATACCGCAAAGTGGTAGATCGCAAACAGCAGGCACTCCTCAGTCTTGGTCACTGTTGAGGGGTCGAGCGCAACCCTCTCGATGAGCTTTGCAACAGTCGGTGCATGCAACACTTTGCAAAGCGGCTCCACGTTCTCGAGATATGTGCGCCACATGGCAAGGGCCTGGCTATGGTCGGGATGATATCGCAACAGATTACGGTGGTCAGTCATGAGTGCAAGTGAAAACGGATCTTCGGCAGCAACACTGTCTTCCATGCCGCTCATTACTGCTTGGTCGTCGTCTTCCTCAGACGCTTGTTGCATCTCATCATCGTTGATATTGTCCCACAGATTACTGTTTACATATCGAGTGCTTCCTGTGCTCGTCACCAGCCTTCCCGCTTGTGATGTCGCGCCTTGGGTCGAGCGCAAAGCAACTGGCCTGCTTTGAGTGTCCAGAGGAGTCGAGTCTCTCGTCTCCGCCAGCGGTAATAAGCCATTGTGTTTCAGTATACGCTCATACTCAGCCAGCTTTGCGGAAATATCATCGCTCAAGCGTCGCTTTCGGCGGCGCGGCGGTGGTACTGTATACACACAGTCGATGCCGCCCTTGAGACAATTGGAGCAGGTCGGCATCGTCTTGCTACACCTGACCTTGCGTTTCGTGCAAACCTGGCATGCATAGGCCGCGGAGGACGCCATTGTCGCGTGCCTGGAGGGACGTGACACAGTCAATCTTTTGACGATGTCGATGGCTATTGAGAGTGCGACGCATCGTGGTGTGCTACAGGAGAGGAGAGGAGAAGGGAGGAGAAAGTGGTGATGGTATGAGATTGAGGCGGAAAGTGCGGCCACGATTTCTGACACACTCATCCATTTATGGCAATGGCAGCCTGAGGCAGACGAGTAAGATTCCTCGCCTCGCCTCGTACAGCTGCGTGAATACAAGATGCCTTCAAGACGGCCTAGATCGAACAGACATTGGTCTATGACTGCGATGAATACATGGCTCACAATCGGGGACTCAACGACGAAGCATGAACGCGCTCCTCCACCCAGCGACATGCATTCTGGCCCAATTCACACCGCTGGGCGACTACCTCCTCCACATCCAAGTCCAAGTCGAACGTCTCCAACCGACAACGTTGAGATCATCGCCATCTAGACCACGCGGTGGCTGATGTAATTGCATCGTGACCGCCCACCCACGCTCTGCTGGTTACATAGCATACTTCGGCGGCCAGACGATACTCCAGTCCAGCACGAGCAACTCCGTCAGTGGCAACTCAGCTGGTGCGCCCAACGTGTCATGAGACGGACAGCTGCTTGATCGTTGTGTTGCATCAAACGCACAGAACTTCATCTCTCTGAGCAAACATCGAGAGCACAGCGTATCCTGCTGTGCTTTTGGTTGCCTCAGTGATAACATCCTCACTGTTCACACTGGGCAGTACTGCATCACAGGATCGATATCGTTGAACAAGCCAGGCCTCGCTGCGGTCAATGCTCGCAAGGAGAGTGATCTTAGCGCGTTGGGATGAATTGTGCAGAAGACTGGTACTCGGACAATTTCACCCACTGGGACGGATCGTGTTCCGGCTGTGCAGGCGGAGGCGTCAGACAGGGGTACGACAGCAAAAGCAGCCCGTCATCTGGAGTCAACTTGGTCCCTGGGACCCTTTCCGCCACGTTGGCTGGCTGGCTTCGTCAACGAGACCATGAAGCGTCACTATTTCTGTGCCTGGCATCGCGATAGCGCTGAGTGCTGCGAGCATACGCTATGCCGGCAAACATGCAGATGCAGTACGTCGTCACTGCCTTTGAGTCCTTGGACTGCCTTGTGTGGAGAGGATCTGAAAGTGCCTTGCGCATCGGAGTTCCCAAGGAGATCGTTGAATGCCCCTATGCCACATCGCAAATAATGATACGAGTCTCAAAAGCCCGGCAATGTGCCCCAACGGTATGCAGTCAGCATGCATATCCAACGAGATGACACTGGTCCCAAATGCTCCAGCTGGTGCGATTGAACATTGTCGGTGACCAGCATTTCCCACCCTCTATTCACGACTGGGTGTCTGGAGGGTCGATTGGAGTGGTTGGTCAGTTCTGTTCTGGGCACGACGCAAAGCAGCCAGTCCATACCGCAAATGCTTGGAATTCGCGACCTCGCTCGGGTCAGCACGATTGGAGACAGCTCGGAATCAGCGATCGCTCAAGTGACGCTCGCAAAACCCGCCTCACGGCAGCTGCCCCAAAGAAGGCGCTCGAGGGTCGCGCCCCAACCGCAGCGCACTATAGTGTGGCGGCATGACACACTTCGGGGGACTGTCGGATCTATAGTGGCGTCATGCAACTGTGCCGTGCGCGCTTGGTTGTTGCCAATACGCAGGCGTACTGCAAGGCTTCTGCACTCTATTTATCTTGGGCGTGGCAGATCGGACCGGGAGTTTGGAATAATACCTAAAGGCTTCTCATGAGTGCATACAGTCCACGATCGATAAAGTGGCTTCGTTTCCCGGGCCTCGGCGTAGGCGACTCTGGAGCAGCACTGCGAAAGCGACGTGCTCTCGACGCAATTACCCGAAGCAGGAAATCCTCCGACCCTCTTTCATCGCTTAGATTGGTGGACGAGCAGGTATCCAAACGGCTGGTAGAGTCAACCTCGTCCAAAGCCACTGCCTTTGGACGAATATACGTGGCTAGCCAGCCACGATTCATCGTGTGAGATGCTCTTCACGTGGACCGCCGCATGAGTGTCGTGTGTCCTCCGATGCAGTCTGCAACGATGCAATGCAGTCAATCTGGCAGTGAGTGACAACGACCTGAACGTGTCGACTGCAGCTGCATCATGTGTGCCACGGCGGCCAAGATCGGTCCAGTGAGCTCGCATACGATTGTGCGGCAGAAGAAATCAACCAGGAGCTTGCGGAGGCCTCTCATGATTGTTACAGCACACGACGTGGTTGTAAGGCCACAGGGTTGCGGCCAGAGCCATAGCGCCTCGCGTGGAGGCCGGCGGAACTCCACATCGCCGCTAAGCAACAGGTCATGGCTTGCGGCTACTGCACGACATTCTTTGGTCCCATCACCAAAGCTGAGACGGCCTCTGTCCGCTGAGAATAGCGATTGCGCATTGGTTGCTGTCGTCGCCGGCCCGCCAGCTGCGCTGCAGAAATAAAGCTGAGTGGCTCACATTGACAAATACGCCATCCTGCAGCCCCACCTTCTTCCACAGCCCGCCGCAGCTTGTGAGATTAGCTCAAGAGATGCGATTTTGGCGCTTCTTCCTGCAGAGGCGTCTCGCTTGGATCGCTCCACGCTTGTTAGAGAGGCCCGCCGTCGGCGACGAGTCTTGAAAACACATACAGTGCTCCGACGGCCAAGTCGTTGCTTGTTGGACACAATGCAGCCTAGTCTGCTGCACGTCGTCCTTTCTGGACGCAGACAAGAAGCATGCGCCAAAAATTGACAAACCTGTTTCTGTGATGAAGCCTGACGGCAGTATTGTGACCTGAATGACGGAGGCATGTGGGTTCGTCCCAGGCGTGGACCACCGTCGGATATCGATGTCGATCGCAACAACCTCGTCCATCGTCAAGCAGCGCACCTGGGCTGGTCGTCCTCTCCTCGCCTATCGCGAGAGTGGTCCCATCCGGCGGTATGAACCAGGCGGGTGGTTGCGCAATGCAGGTACAGAACTGCCCTGAGCGGTGGTACTGAATGACGAGCCAGATCCCTGTGCAGAAGCGAGCCTCCCACATCGATACCTGCTATTGGGATCCTATTATTTTCATTTTTGCCGACGGCTCGACGCGACCGTGGTCCCCAGATGCATGCTTCAACCTGCTTAAGCCCAGGCAAGCCGAAGATGCACCTGCGCTCCGCCCCTCCTGCACCGTCCTGGCACGTCAACCCATTGGCAGATGCAACTGCAGACGGGTCTTGTGCATACATTGTCCCAGCATCCTGTCTAGTCTCTGGAGATCACCAAAGGCTCGTGCATGATGCTGTAGGTGTTCCGGTGCAGGGTGCTAAACCGCCACATCTGGATCCGTACATCGCATCTGGTCGCTCGCCCATTTCTGGATGCAGACATCTGGGGACATTGCAGCGAGGCCGGGTATCCTTTCCAGCAGAGCGGGTACTGTCCTCGAGCACTCCATATAGATACTCAAGCCGTTCCATCGTTGACCTCCCCTTGGACATCACGACTGTTTCACCTCAAATTTCCCACGACCACGACACTTCCGGTTTGTTTCGGCAACCTGCTCACAGTTAGAGTCTATCATCGAGCATAGCACACTGGTCCTATCATCTCTTCGATCTCGATCGATCTTCATGCCTTCCATTGCCATGATGGAGCAACAATTTGCTGGAGTCAAGCGCAACTACACTCAGATGATTGACCACGTTGATGCCAATCTTGCCTTCGATGGAGTACCGGTGGCATACCACGAGATGTCGCGTGGAGGTTACTACACACCTCCACCACCACCTGGGCCCCAACATACCCTCTTCAGCAACCCGTTTCCATCATCATCTCCGGATGTCGGGTACGTAGAGGAAGGATACCTGCAAGCGAATCACATGTACAACTTCAATGGCAACCCCAACCGTTCCATGTCGGAAGGCTACATTCACGCACCGGGCGATTCCTTTGGAGGCTCTAGCAGCGCATCATCATCGTGCAATGCATCACTGGGACCAGCGACCCCACCACCACCACAGGTGTATGGCCCGACGACGACAAAATTTCCCGCTGTACCAATCACTCCTAGCCATGTACAACCGCGACAAAAGGCCAAGCGTACGGCAACTGTAAGTTCAACGGGCGCCCTCGCACTGAATCCCCGCTGACCAAAACAGGCATGCGAGGAATGCCGAAAGCGCAAACAAAAGTGCGATGGCGAGTCACCCTGCCAATCATGCAAAGAGCAGAAACTTGAATGCAAATACCGAGAAGTTCAGCCTACGAAGTGAGTTCATAGATACTGTCGCCCAGCCACCGTCATCATTCTGACCCCCGACTGTAGGAAAGACAACTCAGTTGAAAGACTTGTCAGCTTGGTCGAATCTTGCAGCCGATCGATAGAAGCTTTGACTCAACGGGTGGACCTCATGAGCACGACGTTACAACAGATTGAGAAGCGTCTCACACGATGCTATCAGTGTTCTGGAACCGTCGATTTGGAGACTGGCACTTGCCAGAGTTGTAAGAACAACGCGCCTTGCAGGGTATGAATGGTGAGTTCCGTGAATCCGCCTACAAAAGTCTTCAGTCGACTAATGCTCTGACAGTGATACCACGAAAATCTACGATTTGTACAGCTTTCGCCTCGCACAGAGGATTTACATGGGACTGAATTTGACTTGAAAACGATAAAGAGTCGCACTTGATACCACAGGAAGTTATCTTCATTTGCAGAGTGTTCACTGTTGAAAAAGAATAAATCTGTACTTTTACTCGATCTTGAGGCGTCAGAACTCGATCGAGATTGGCAACGGCTGTTGGAGTTTTGGCTCTATTCCATGTCTGGGGGCTGTATTCAATGGTCTGCAGGAAACAGACAGGCTTCAATCCATCAATGAAAAAAAAAGACTTCAACATCCAACATCTTTCAGGCGAGTCATGCTCATCTTCAAGTCGATGCATTGAGAGCGATTGACATCACATTGGGAGAAACGTCCGCAACTTGAGGTGGAGAGCACGCTTGTAACTGTCCGACACAACGCCGCTCGTCAGATCCTCGGATCGTATACAAAAGTACGATCCCGCCAGTGGGATCGGGAAGAAAAGCATTGGCAGGATTGGCGACAGCCACATCGATATTGCAAGAGCATGCAACTACTCAAGCCTACAGAACCAGCCGTCTGCAACACGGCAACGTAACAGCAAGACAGTCAGATCAGTAGTGGCGCACTGCCTAGCCCTCGCGAACTGCCTGCATCCTACCAAGTCGTCCATGGATGATAGAGTCACTACAAGGCCCCCGCAATCTATATACCACATCGGTTCCAACAAGTATCGATGATAATGACAAACCATCACAAGTCGAGCAAGCACACGACTCCCTTTCCAGTAACTGCGAGTAGCATTCGCCATTTGATGACATGCATAAAAGTCAACGTAGTCTTTTGACGATCTTCCTTGCTCCGCGATGCCTCCTAATCCATTTCTGGGTCAGGAACAGACATCTGTGCCGCTCAGACGGCACTATGCTACAATCGGCATGTGTAGGACTTCCATTCTGGAGCTCCACAAGCTGTGCAGTCACTCGCCACGTCAAAAGCTAAACAATTCTACGCGCCACTGTGCCACTTTTGTGATGACGAAGCGAGCCAGCAGTCCCTGAACCGTGCTGGCGTTGGTCGACTAATAAGTAGTGGCTGTTGATCTAGTGGACGATCATCCGTTCCATTTGTTGGAGTCCACTCCTTAGGGTACCGCTTCAATGTAGTACGTACATGTTTGTACTGAAGTGGCTGCGTGGTTGTGTCTTCACGTTCTTGGCACGGCTCGGTCCCGACAGAACTCGTAATGTTGATTTTAGGCTGATGCTTTGACGAGAATGTGGCTGACAGTGGCTTGTACTATCAGCTTGCAAGCCTGCCAACACTGCTGCACGATTGCTTCGACACACGGGAGGGGAACGCAGCTCTGTCGGCAATTCTACCTCGATTCGGAAACAGTGAGATTTGTGCCCTCGGCAAATCACGCTCTGCGTCGGATCGGAATCAGCTGCTGAAGAAATATATTGCTTGCTTTCATCACTGCTGCGCAAATCTGCATAGCAATTTATCTTGCGTGAGAGGCACGGGTTGAGTCCACAGTCAAGGCTGACTAGTGTGAAGATGATTCGCAGGCCAGCCATCCCCACGCTTGTCTTGCTAGCTCCATCCAAAATGCGGCAAAGTCGAAATGCATCTGCTGCTTTCGGTCTTGACAGGTTCATCATAGATGACACATGTGACATTCGAAACGTCGGCATGCTCTGCGGCCGCCACTCCAAGGCAAAAAGACCGTGTACGGACAAAACTCCGACCATGCGGTTAGCGTCACACGGCACGTTTCGAAGTTATGGTTCTTTACTAGAGCTGCATCTTCTTGATGTTTTCATCCAGGTGCATGTGTTGGCGTTAGGGCTTCTGTCGGAACATTCATGCTTAAAGGACGCTAATGCCGGTCAGCAGTCTTGATGCGCGCATCCGATCCGATCGTTTGGAATCGGATCTATCAAGATGAAGAGCCTCATGCCATGCGTCAGGAAATGCTGACTGGTAAAAGTTACCCCATGCTCGAGCATGAACATGACCAGAGAAGCAAATACCGGAATCGGATCCGCAATGGACGTTGTTGCGGGTGCACTTTCGAATCTCTTCAGCGACTACACAAGCCCATTCACGAGATAACAAATCCCGAAGATATCCCACGCCAGATCGGATGGATCGACTTCTCCCACTGAGTCCCACGACGCCGGCTCAAGATGTGTCCACTGTTGAGCAGACTAGACGATAGATGCGTCTGTAGCAGCAGTCTTCCTCGTATTGCCAACGCTCACGCAGGGGTTCTTTCGGATTTTTCCAGCCCACAACGCGTCCATCGGCAAGAGACCAGAAAGGCAATGGGTCGAGACTGCGATTGACGGGGCCTGATCATTCTGCCGAGCTGAGCACCGTGTTTCATCATTGCGTGCGACTGGGAGAACTGCTGCGCCCCAGAAGCAAATCCGGTGCAACGCCGTGAGGACTCAGCAGTCATCTTCAGAGTGATCCAGAAGTGATACTCCTGAGCGTGATGTACTTCCGCGCTCAGTACTCATGGTTCCATGACAAGCCGGTTCCTGCAGAACGCAGTGTTTGCCGAGCCAAAGCATTCTCGTAGAGATCGTCTTAGGACAAGGAGCCAAACGGCAAATTGCGTGGCTGCATCGAAACTAATTGCTCGAGCCCATGGTTAACATAGATTGAGTATCGACATTAGTCTGGCCTTTCGGTCCTTCCTTTGCAGGCTCTGTAAATGGGCATGTTGAGTTGACACGACTGCACCAGCTTCCGCACAAAACCTGTCATCTGCTGCTGGGCACAATTCTCGTGTTCCCCGGTATTTGGCATGGATGGATTGCGACTCAGATCGATAGGTCAAATTTTTTGCATACGACGTGTTGTGTGCTGCCTGCGTCTCTGAGCAGTTATACGCCAAGACCGAGCAGTTTGTCCGGTTACCGGCCAATGACAGGGATGTCCCCTAGCACTTCACTTTCACATGCTCTCTCAATGCATCTCCACACCGGACACAGTATGCTCCTTCGATAACAGCACGTCGCGCATGATGGCCAAGCCACTTCTTTTCTGGATTCTGCTGCTCTTCGCCTCTTCTGCCTTCCTCATCTCGCGCCTGCTCACAATTCTCAATCCAGCTCGCCCAAAACCCAGTCGCCAGTCTCGCCGCGATGGACATCGACCCACGCATCTACTCGTCGTACTGGGCTCAGGTGGACATACGGCTGAGATGATAGCGATGCTGGAGCGGAGCTTGCACGATGAAGACCCTAATACAAGACTGGATCTCAACAATTTCAGACATAGAACGTGGGTCGTTGGCGAGGGGGACACGCTTTCTGCGGGTCGGGCCAAGGACTTTGAAGAGAAGCTGGAAAGATTGCACGAGGAGAGGGCAGGCTACAAAGCGAG